>JACBWW010000014.1:6357137-6378963 GCA_020086605.1 Lanius collurio | reverse complement strand
AGCCTGTGTTATCTCTGTCTGTCCTTGAAAACTGTTTTGAAAAGTCTTGCTCAGTTCCAGTTTGGTTTTTTTTCCTCTCTCTCAGGCTCGGGTTAAAAGCATAAAAAGGCATAAAACTGATTTCTGGACATAGAACCGTGATAGGGAATAGAACATTAAATCACCCTAAGACAACTTGTTTGAAGAAAACCCTGAATAAAACTGCTAATTATTAGCCAAATATCAGATGATAGGATTTCTTGAATATGGAACAGAGGCTTTTAAGAGCAGTATGTTATGTCAAACAGCTGAAAAGAGGCTTCTGAGGACCTGTTTTTGCAATGACTTTTAAATTGAATTGATTGTATTGTGCACAAGTTTCTTCTGAGGAATTGGTTTTCCCTTCTTATGCTGTGTAGCAGGTTTGATTCAAAATCAACCTCAGCTTCTTCCTATGCTTTTAATTTTAGTTCTCAATCCATAGAAATCAAGGGACTAATGAGTAGAGTCTTTGGAAGTGGTTTATTCTCCATTAGCAATGATAGATTTTATTTTTTTTCTCTGTTCTCTTCATTGGCAGGCTGAATAAGGAGGATTTACATTAGCTGGAGGCATTGGTTATAAATATATATAACATAAGGTGTCCGTGGAGAAAGCTCACAGACCATGTTAACCATCGATCGATTGGGAGCTGTCAGGATTTTGTCAGAGCACAGCAATTTCCTTCAAACCTGCCATCAGTCCAAGTGTTGGTTGCTTTAAACACAGAACATGTTTGATAACTGAGGCTGGGTCTCTGTTCTGCTTTACAGAGTTTTCCTGGTTCAACTGGTGCCTGCCAGGGTCGTGTCTGCTCAGCCTGCTCCTCATCCTGTGCTTCCGCGAGTCCTACGACAGACTCTATCTCGACGTCGTCGTCTCCGTGTGATCACACTGGACTGCTGAGGGCTTGGAAGAGACTGGAAGTCGGCTTTGCAGCCTTCACATCTACCTGGATTTGCACAGCTGAACAGCAGAAAAACAAAGAAATTTCAAGACTTAATCATGGCTTTATTTAGAGAGGGTGAGGGACGGGTTGTTCTTATATTCAAGACCATCTTGATTTGCCATAACTGTGGATCTGCAGTGGTGATGGTGACACCGAAATGCACAAAGAGAATCTCTCTGCTGTCCAGGTCCCTGTGCCAGGGTTGGGGCTCTCTGTTGAAGAGGTTGTTGATGTAGCAGTGGGGTGTATGTTGTGTGTGTATGTGTGTGCCTGTGTGCTGACTCACAGTTATACACACCAGGGTACCAGTAATCTTCAGAGTCTTCTATCAGAATAAAAATAGGGAATAATCGTAACAAAAGGAAAAAAATAAGAAAAGAAAACAAAAATCTTTTCTTCAAAACCTCTTTAAAATCACTAGTCATTTATATATTGAATGTCCATTAAACATTTAAGCTAAAATGATTTGGTGCTTGTACACTACATTTAGATTCTAATAAAGTGAGTTCTGATACAAGACACTGGTACCAGGGTTTTTAGCCATACTAAATATCCCAAGTAATCCTGTGTTATTAGAGGTGTTTGTTATCACCCTGGAGCACAAGTAAACAGTATCTTTAGCTGCCACTGACTCCGCACCTGCACTCACAGTCATCTCTGAAATGCCACTGTGGTTCCATATCTCCTGAATATGGAGCATCTGTGGTGTACTGGAGTGTCACTCTAGGTAAATGTTTTTGTTCTAAAGGCCACCACTGTGTCACCTTTCCATCCTCCATCTCCAGTACTGCCTTTTTTACTGTATGTGCCACTGACTACTGTGGATGTGGATGTCTGAGTCCTGCTAGTTCTCTGCTGATACTCTAAGGTGTGTGTGGTTTTTAGGACTAGTTTATGATTGAGGGTGCCTAAACAATATTGCTTGTAACCCAAGTCTTGAGAAATCACTGTTTCCTAAAAAAACCTTTTCTAGTTGAAGAGGTGCATTGATGGCGAATGACAATGAGTTTGACAATAAGGAGTATGAGTTCTGGCATATTATGGGAAATTAATGCCAGCTCTTTTTATTGGTACTAATCTTTGGCCATTCTGGCCCTTACTTGAACATAAATATTAAAGACACTTTGAATAGTTTTTTAACTCAATTTTTAAACCTGCTAATAACTTCTTAATTATATTCTTAGATTTCAGTTCAGCATAATTTAAAATATTTCTGTATGTGTGTGTGTTTAGTGCTTTGTGCTATGGGGGTATGTTTGTGTGTGTGTGGGCGTGCATATTTATATCAATGTATACACAAATAAAACTTATATATATAAGAGATACGTATATATATATATATATAAGTTGTGCAAGGGTATGTGTTTCCCTAGGTTGACTCCAAGTGATCCTGTCTGGGAAGGGGATGTGCCCCCGTTTGTAGCCAAGCCAGTCACTGCCGTCAGCGGGAACGCGTCATGCGCTGTCCGTGACAGGGATTCTTTTCAGGGGTGAATGATCTCCTGTCGTGGCAGTTCTATGGCAGGGGGTGGGTGCACGTGTTGGAGGCTGCTGTGCAGGGCTCTGCATCCCTAGAAGTTGAATCAAGCACTCTGTTCCTGTGTAGGGCTCTTCTTTGCCCCTGGGGTGACACCACATGGTAAGCTCACTGAAATAAACCCAGAATTACCTTTCAGACATGGATGTGTTCCTTCTGCCTGCTCTCTTTTTGCAGAGAGAATACACCTCTGAGATTTAACTTAGGAGTGTATCTGGGCAGTAAAATAAAACAAGCTGTTCCCTGCTTTTATGTTTTCAGAGGAATTGATGTACTTACTGTAGTAACTGAAAAATGGATTTAGCTCATTGCCTCTATCAGCTCTAAATGATCTTTCCTGTCTTGAAGCAGGCTCTTTGTGGCAGTGGAGCTAACCTGCATAGGGGTAACTAAATCAGTCTAACCAGCACGTTCAGACCCATTGGCATCATCCTCTTACTTTTCAGATGAGTAGTGTTAACTGTCCAGCTTCTTTTTACTATGTTTTAGTGCCTGAATAGTTTCAGTATCCAGTAGCTGCTGCTACCTATTGTCTTCTGAAACCAAGGATCGCTTGCCAAGAGTCTGACTGGAGTTGCATTGTCATGGCAGAACTGCAGGCTCACATGGCTCTTCAGAGCTCTGTTTCTGCAATTTACTGTAGCTATATAAAGATTAAAATTGCACAGCTCAGGCACTGTCCCGAGTGACAGAGATTTCTAATCCTTTTACTGTCCTGACTATTTTAAGATGGAGAAGCATTTTACACAGTATTCAGACTATAACCTATTCTGCCTCTGTTCCAGAAGGCATCAAACAATTCAAAATATTTGTCAGTGCTTCTAGATGCAGACTCTCCGTAGTCAGGGGAGAAGAGTGAACCTCTTGTTTTAAACCCTGTTGATTGTTTTTCTGAGTCAGTGTGAATGGCTCACTGTGACTCTGATGCTTTGGTAGCTGTTTCTGTGTGTAGTGGGTTGACCATGGGTGGACACCACATGCCCACCAAAGCTGCTCTGTCACTGCCCTCCTCAGCTGGACAGGGGAGAGAAAATATAATGGAAAGCTCATGAGTTGAGAACAGGGAGAGATCAGTCACTCGTTACCATCATGGGCAAAACAGACTCAACTTGGGGAAATCAGTTTAATTTACTAGCAATCTTATCACAGTAGGATAATGAGAAATAAAACCTAATCTTGAAAACTCCTTCCCCCCCCCATCCCTCCCTTCTTTCTGGGCTTGACTTTTCTTGTGATTTTCTCTCTCTTCTTCCTGCAGCAGCACTGGGGGACAGGGAATGGGGCTGTGGTCAGACCATCCCTCAGTGTCTCATCCCCTGAGGAGGACTCCTCACATTCTTCCCCTGCTGCAGCATGGAGTCCCTCCCAGGGGAGACAGTCCTCCATGAATTTCACCAGTGTGGGTGCACACCGTCGGGAGCAAACCTGTTCCAGCCTGGGCTCCTCCCTCCGTTGTGCCATGGGTCTTTCCAGGAGCCTGCTCCAGCAGCTTTCCCACAGGTCCACAGCCTCCTCTGGGCATCCAGCTGCACAGTGTGGTGTTCTCCACAGCCTGCAGGTGGATCTCTGCTCCCCCAGGGCTGCAGGGTCACAGCTGCCTCACCATGGTCTGCATCACAGGCTGCAGGGGAATCTCTGCTCCCGTGCCTGGAGCAGCACCTGCACCTCCTGCACTGACCTGGGTCCCTGCAGAGCCACTCCTCTCCTTGGCTGCTATTGCTGCTGTGCAGTAACTTCCTTTCCCTTCTTAATCTGTTATCCCAGAGGTGTTATCTCCATGCCTGATGGGTTCAACCTTGGCCAGTGCCAGGTCCATTTGGAGCCTGGCTGATGTGGGCTCTGTCACTCATGGAGAAGCTTCCAGCTGCTTCTCACGGAATCACCCCTGCAGCCCCACAGCCAAAGCCTTGCTGTGCAGAGCCCATGGCCTGTGTCTGTCTGGCTCTGCAGAGTTCCAGCCATCAGTGCCTCTGCACCAAAGCACAGACGTTCTCTGGGGCTGAGCAGCCCAGCTGGGCCCTGCTGGAAACCTGTGCTGGGTTCGCTCTGCAGTCAGGGCTCAACCCAACTTCCCAGCAAATCCCATGGAAGTCTGCCCAAGTGAAAGTCAAAGGATTGCTCCCAAATTACTTGAAGTTGTGCAGGACACGGCTGCATTCCACAGACACAGTGTTCAGGCCTTAGGATTTTATTAGATTAGCAAGTCTGGCTCAGGATGGAGGTGAGGTTTGTAAATGTGCTTGCTGAGATCTACAAAAAATATTTTATCCCCATCTGTGCCCCACAGAAGTGTCCTGTAGAGGAGCAGTCCATTTCCTATCAGTAATGCAACTCAACCCATAGAAATATTTTTTGGATAAGCATTATCACTTGGTCCATCCTTGTTTGGATTTAGCAAGAGTCCAAGCTGCCAGGATACCTGAACTTCATTGGAAGTTTTAGTTTGAAGCAAAGGGAGAGCCCTTAGCAGTGCTGATGCAATTAGCAATAGTGCAGAATAGGCTAAAAACAGTTAATGTTTTTCTTAATAATGACAAAAAGTTCAAAGTCTCTGTAACTTGAACCAGTCAGTGTTGGCTGCTGTGTGGCCTTGCTGGCAGAGGAAGGCACCCTTAAAAGCCCCGGAATTTCCTTCTTTTTGTGGCCTGGAAGGTCATGGCCCTGAAGAACCTCTTCCCCTGAGCCCCTTCACACACAGGTAATTGTGCTGTGGTTTGCATTGGGAATGCTGGGAAGGATGCTCCATGGTGCTCTCTCCTAATGGTTCATTTTAAACATGGGCTGCTCCTCAGGTTTCTGTTTGGCTCTGTGGCACCCTCAGTCCAGCTTCCAGTGCTGCTGGCTCTCCTTCTCCCGAGCTGTGGAGCTGTGCAAGCTCCCATGCTGCTCATGGGGAGGCTCAGGGTTAGAAAATGCAGGCTCCATTTACAGCACTGCTTCCTGTCTCTGATCACTGCTGTTACTGGAATCCTTTGCCCTCCCGTGCCTGCTCCCCTGGGCTGGAGGTGTGGTGAAGAGCTTTCTTGCTTCCAGAGCAATTTTACAGGGATGGGTTGGCTGGACATGTAATTAATATGCATAAGAATGGGGATTTTTTTAAGAAAATCATGCCAGCTGGAAGAAAGTGCAGACCCAAAGAATTCTGCCCTATTGTGAACAGATAATCTGTTACCAGCAGATTACAATTCAGGTAATTTACCTGAAACTTATGATTTTAGCTCCCACACCTAGAGAGGCTGAGCAGATAGGCACCATGTGTGTCAGGTATTCAGGTTCACAACATCACAGTTATTTCCAACCATCTGATAGAGCTTGAAGGAGTGGGAGTGGGACAACTTTAATCTCAGAGTGGGTTGGAAAACCCCAGACTGTGTCCATGTTTGTAATGCTAACTTGGGGAGAGCAACAGGCTGGATTGAGCAAGGGGAAGCACCTATTTCCAGGGGGCATTTCAGCACCAAAATATTGCATTGGATTGATCAAATCCATGTAAAATTTGAAATTTTGTGGTCATGGGGATGTTAATGCTGGGCTTGTTCTTCAGTAAACTGAGCAAATGACTGTGTGGCCTTGTACTGCAACATAAGCTGCATTGATTGATGTGCGTGTATTGGCTGTTACAAGAAAGGGAAATGCCATTTAATTGTCAGGAGTGACTGAAGTATGAATGGGAATTACACAGTTTGCACAGTGGTTGTAACTGCTCTGTAATAGTGTGACAGCAGGGCTCTAATTGATCATTTCTTCTGTTGGGTCACTTGCAAATTAGTAAGTATCTCTGACAAAGGCATTTTTATGTTTCATTAGTTTTGAGGAGGTTCCTTTTATACTAAGTATGGACCATTGCAATAACTTGGCAGGATAACTGCTACACTGATGTGGAAACCTACACCTGTACTGGGTGTTGATTTGGTATTTGATGTTGGTACTGCCATCCTCAGGGTCGTTAAAGCACCACATGGGAAGAGCAGGGATGTGGGGTGTGCAAGGAGGTCACTGTGTGTATGGGTGCATGGTTGTGTGAGGGCAAATGCCAACCCTGCCAAAACACACAAGAACTTTGTCACCTTCCATGGGTCCCAGCATTCCAGCTGTGGCAGGAGAAGAGGGAAATGCTGCCTTGCAGCTGCTGCCTCCTTTCCAACAGAGAGGCAGCCAGGCAGCCTCCAGGCTCACTGCTTCACGTCAGGGAATCATAACCATCAACACAGACTCCACTTCCCTGCAGCCTTTACTGCTGCAGGGTGGTTCTGGGTGGCACAAGAACATCTGCCTTGCTTCCAGGAGTGTCACTTCAGTGGGCAGAGAATTGCCCCAGAGCAGGCACAGCCCCAGTGAAGTCAGAAAAAGATGTCAATCTGCTTACAATTTTTGCACTTTGTGTTTCAAAACAGATGAAACTAATAAATAGAGGAAGAAATGTAACTCTGTCCAAAGTTTTGACAAGCAAAAGCAAATATTTGCACAGATGTGCTGGCTCCTGCCAGTTACTTGGGATTGCAATGTTTTTGGATCAATTCATGCCCCCACAGCCCCAGCACTGTTTCTTCACTGCTCAGCCCCAGCAGCACTGTGGGAAGCTTCAAGCCCAGGCAGAGGGCAGGGACTGAGGCACAGAGGGAGAAGGGAAGCACTGAGCCAGGATGCCCAGGAGGGGCAATGTTGGGCACCTGGGTTATTTGCACTGGAGGGGTGTCTACTTCAGCACAGTTGTCTCAGAGCCTCATTTTTTTTCCTTCCTCAAGGATGAGTTTCTGACCTTCATTTTCTGTTTGTGATGAGATTTGTGCTGCAGGGACAGGGACACCTCCAGTGGTGGCACATGATGTGGAGACACTGGTTTTCCAAGGTGCAGCAGGGAAGGCAGGTGGGACTTGCTCTCTGCAATAACAGCTTTCCCTTGCAGGGTCTCTCTCCCCACTGGCTTCTTCCATGTGACTTATCCATTTGTTACATCTGGACAGACTCACTGCACTCACTTTGTATTGCTACATGAAGAAAATACCACCAGCAAAAACTTTTATCTTTATGGGAAGCTTTTCCCTTCAGGCTGAGGCCACTTCTTCAGCCTTAGTCCATGTGTTTGTTAAAGCCACAACAGTCCCAAGCCCATGCTTTCTTTCACAGAGGGGATGTGCAGGTTTGCGTGGGACAAGTCAGGGGCCTTGGGGTGCCTTGCTGTCCCCACCTGTGCCAGGGGAGGGGGATGCTCCATGTCCCTCCACAGCAGGGACACTCTGAATGTGCAATATAAACCAGAGTTAGGTTCCCTGCCCCCTCCCTGCATACAGCTCTCCTGTGTGCCCTGACCTTTCTGCTGTCACCTGGGCTGAGGCAGCACAGCAGAGCTGTAGGGTGTCCCCACGAGCAGCCTGCCATCAGCTCCTGCTTCCTGGGGAAAGTTATGCATTTTCCAGACATGTTTCTTTTCTCTGCCTGTGATATTTGCTAGATTAAAATCTCTTTTTCCCCTAACACATTTAATGTCCTCTGCTGTGCATTTTAGAAAAAAGTACTTGATAAGGTCTTAAAAAACAGCTTTTAATTATGGGATACACCTAACAGTTGGGATTTTCTGAACTGCATGAACATATGGAGAAGGAAGAGGGTTTTACATGTTGGAGAGCATCTTTGTAAATTATCCTAGACTTGTAAGACTGTTCAGTTTTACTGGAGTTTGTATGCGGTTTACTTTTGTAATTTTTTAAGTGATTTGATAGAATTTTATTTTAGGGCAAATACTGCATTTTGTATGCGATATTCTGATGTGGTGCATTTTCATTTTTGAGAAAATAATGTTGAAACCACTACATACTTGTCAATGTAACATGTCCACTGTGTAATTTCTATTTAAAACTGGATTCTGACCATGAAGTGCGTGTTATTTTACGTACTGGTTGTTGCACATTAAAGAGGTTATTCAGTTTGCTGCCACCACTGTTCATCACTTCCAAGAAAGCACAAGGGAATAGCTTATTTCTGCCTTAATGCTGCCAAAACCCACTGCAGATACTGCTATGAAATGGGTGTTGTTTAGTCTAGATGAATGTAGCCTCATTGAGCCTCCCAAGCCAGCCAAGGGAAAGATTTCCATGGCTCTTAGTGAGGTTTTGGGGTGGGGGTCTGGCACTGCTGGTGCACCAAGGGATGCAGGGCTGGGGCAGAGGATCCCCATCAGGGAGGGGACTGAGGGAGGGGAAGGACCTGGCAGTGGTGGCAGTGTCTGCAGCCCCACCAGAGTGTCATGACTGGTTTCACACCCTGGTTCCTCCAGGCTCAGGGCTCAGGATCCTGCAGGCCAGTTGATTTTGCTGGTTTCCACCATCACTGTCTCCATTGGGGCTTTTAGCAAGGAGACCCCTCATAACAACCTCCCTTGTGTTTATCCTGCATTTAATTGAAACAGACCCAACCCAGCATCTTTTGATCCATGTTTATTTTCTAGGACCAGCTCTTCAAGAACGCCCTGACTACTTACCCAGGGCAAGTTTAAAATAGCCTCACATCCTATTAGTGCTGGGAAGAAATCTGTCAACTCTCATGTCGTGGAGTATCTGGGCCCCACTATTCTTAGCAACAGTCTCTTTCCAGGCTATATATGGGAGCTTAAAGCGCCTCCAATGATACAGTTCCCAGTTGTATTTATCTTTGCAGTGTTACAGGAATCTCCATCCTTAGGGGAATAGAACTGAGGGTCCGCCTCAGAGTCCTGATATAGTTTTGTGTGTTGGTGATGCCCCTGTGCTCGTTCTTTCTCAGTTTTTTGCCCCCAGTTTCTGTTTTATCTTTGCTGTTGTCAAGTCTGCTGTTTCCCTGGCACTGAAATGACATTTATTCTGTCTTTCCTGAGGGAGCGCTGGATGCTGGCATTTCCCTCTTCAACTGTGCTGCAGTTGCATATGGGGGAGCAGCTGGGCTGGGGCCAGCTGGCTGAAAGCTCTTGGTGCTGTGCCCAGATGTGCCCAGATGTGGGTGAGCTCTCACAGATACCTCATGTCTAACAGCCATGGGACCAGCAGAGGCTGTTAGACATGAGGTATCTGTGAGAGCTCACCCACATCTGGGCACATCTGGGCACAGCACCAAGAGCTTTCAGCCAGCTGGCCCCAGCCCAGCTGCTCCCCCATATGCAACTGCAGCACCAAGGATGCTGATGCTGGGAAACATGAGCTGCAGTCCCCAAAGGCAGGTGGAGCTGCCTTTACCCTCCAGCCGTGGGTAACAAGAGCTGAGCAGTTGCAGGGCTTTACCTGCTCCCAGAGCATGATCTGGGCTCCCATCAGGGACTTGGGGCCCAAGACACCTTCACCTGGCACATGCCACTGATGTTACTCTGCACCCAGCACCACGTGAACACAAATTTCCAACCACAGGTTATTTTTTTTTGCCACAACTTGAGCTTGAGCCAACAGAGGAGAAGGTCCAGAGTGTGCACCATGCCAGGATTCCTTATACCAGCTGCCAGGAGCAGCCCACTCTCCTCTCCCAGTGCAGGCCAGCCACCCACTGAAGTCATCCTTGGCTAAGAGCTGCAAAAAACACCTTAACTCTTCAGGAGCCTACCGAGCACAGGAGCAGGCCCCACAGCCCTGGGAGGCTTTGCAGGTCCCATGGCCACAGTGAGGTCTCTTTGGAAGCTTTCTTGCTTTGCTCTGTTTCTTTGCTCAGTATCTTCAGGCAGGTCCCAGGGCTGGAGGAGCTCTGCCAGTGTCACCAGGATGGGCTGGACCCCTTCCATCCCTCTGTCTGTCCATCTGTCTGCTCTGCCACAGAATGACTGCCATGGTAAGTCCCTGGCTCAGGCACTGAAAGGAGTGGGCAGGGGACACAAACCTCCCCATGGGCAGCACAGGGGAGTGGGGCTCAGGTGAGCACAGGCAGAGGAAATGTCCCAGCCAAGGAACTGCCCCCACCATTCTCTGAACCTGAAACTCTGCCCAGGGCTCCCCTAAACTTGCCTTTGATTGCAGAGCCCAGGCTCGGGATTGTGGATGTAGCTCTGTGGCTGAGTTTTAGTGCTGGAAGAGCAAAGCGTGATAGTGGGCAAGGAAAAGGCAGCTCTGAAAGGTTTGTGGTGAGTGGATGAGGAGCAGAAGTGTGAACTAGATCAAGCTTGTACAGAAATGCCTTCACTGCCTCTGATGTGCAGAAAAGAATGTTTTGAGAGAGATTTTCAGCACAGTCTGAGCCTATGGCAAAGCACTGCAGCTCATCCCACCTTGTACACTCAGAGTAATAGAGATGGTTTTATCTTGGCTGGGGTGGGCTGTGGGGCTCTGGGTTGGTGTGCAGAGTGATGCTCAGAGTACGAGTTTGTACCTGCTCACTCCTGACCCTCCTTGGCTCCAGCAGCACCTGGCACGGAGGGGACTGCCAGGGACTGAGCTGCTCCCCAGGACAGGCAGCTCTGCCAGGCAGGGAGGTTTGCCTCCTCCAGTGCCACAGGAGTGATGGATCAGCAGAAGACAGCAGTAATTGCTAGGAGGCTTTCAGGCAAAAGCAAGGCTCTCGCTCGAGGACAGGCTGATGTAAGTCAGCATGTAAATTGGGGACAACATAAAAATAATTCCAGATGAGCTCCTAGGACAAAACCTATGAACAAAAAAATGTTGCTGCTAAGAAATGTGAAAACAGAAAACAATAATGTGGCTCCTGGCAGGGTAATAAAAGTGTATCAGCGTTGTGCCTGCTCTCTCGTACAGATCGCTTGCTTGTGACAGTAAATTAAGTACTGCCAAAATGGGTACAGTTTTCTCTGTGGCCATTGATGCTTCACATCATGGAAATATCAAATGTTTCTGATGGCTGTTCATTACCCTGCGCTTGAGAGGGGAGCAATCCTTTGCTGGCTCCATTATTTCCATGACAGCAAGGAAATGACTATGGGAGGTTTAAAAATGAAGGAATACAGCAAGGTTAGATGGATCGAACCTCACCAGCCTGTTGCTGTTCAGCGTGGTCGATGCTAGTCCTGAGTCTGGGAGAGACCTCACTGTCTCCAGAGTGATGGAATACCAGGACTACTTTTTGCTTCCAGATAATTGCTGGTTCACAAACTGTGAAGTTTGACCTTGAAAATATCCAGAGATGTTATTTTGAAGGGTGACAATGTTGCAGCACAGCTGCTCCGCCAGAAGACACCACAGCTCCTCACAGACATCAGGAGCTTTAAGTGGTTGCTGGATTCCAGATCTGCCTCAGTTGGTGAGAGGACCCAGAGTTGCACCTTCCGTATTCTGTAGTGATCCACCATGGAGCTGACAGATGGATGTGCCTGGTGTGCAGCACAACAACGTTCCCTTGTCATCTCAGTAGTTCTAAAATGAAAACCAGCTGACCTTACACACTTTTGAGTAGCTGTGAGGTGTCAACATAGGGCCAGTCAGAACAAAAAAAAGGGTGACAAAACTCTGGGTCACAAAATAAACCTGGCCTGTGATCACACTGGGGCAAGCAGGAGAAGGTGAGAGTCTGCCCAGCTGCCAAGAGCCAGCTTTACATTTCTATCACAACACCAAAATCACCTTTGCCTGGTTCAGTCCTTTCCCCAGAGGAGAATGGTTTGGTTTGGAGTTACTGTCAGCAGATTGAAAAGTTGAAATCTCACCAAAGACAGGGTGTTTGCATGTGGTTGGATTTTTTCCTTTGGGCACAGCTGAATTCTGTCACCTTAATTAATTTGAACCTCAGTTTTTTTAAGCAGAAAGTGCAATGAAAACTCTGTCAGTGTTTTCTTTTACAAATGAACAAAAACCCCCATGTCAGAATGCATTTTAGCTGTGAGCAAAAGTTTGTAATGAGTCTCCAAAGCTTTTGGTAACTGAGCTGTGTTTGGGAGTGTGTGGTCCCTCAGCTGGTACCCTCAAGAGGGAATCACACACAAGGTACCATGGGGAGCAGAGCTTTTGCAGTTGAGGGTTGACTCACACACACTGAGGAGGTGCTTGCTCTGTGCTGATCTTTGTAGGTTGGCTGCAGGATATTTCTTATTTCCATGATATCTGCACGCTGTGGTGCCCATTCAGAGGAGGAAAATAACTTGCTCTGACTTGCTCTGGATAATGCCCTGGTGCCTAAACACATCTGCTCAGAGGCTCTGTGGTGGTTAGAACTCATTCACCTGAGTCCCTGCTCCAGTGCTTTCCCTAGCACGGGTGTTACCTGGGTTGGGTTGCAGTTCCCTTGCCCCTCCTCACCTCCACAGCATTGGCAGTGCCCTTGCCCAGGCAAGTGCCCCACCAGCCATGGATATTTCCATCCCTCGATAGAGAAGAAAGCACCAGCAAATGGGCTTCATATGGAGGGCAGGGCCAGGATGGGTTTGTCACTGCAGCCTCTGGCTCAGCACGTCCCCAGCAGCCCTATTGCAGGGAGCTGGGAGGAATCACAGAGACCAAACACGAGTCATGAGGACACTTCTGCTTTTTCCTTTTCCTGCATTTTCTGTACTGAACCTCTGAGTACTGCCCAAGGCAGGTTGGAGCGGGGTGTGGGGCCACAGCTGTTGCTGTGTTCCCCCCAGACAGCTCCACAGCCTGGCCTGGGTCTCTGTTTTGCCCACGCTGCTGGGGGTGCTCCCACACCTCATGGGGAACCCACAAGATAATGAAATTTTCTCTGTTTGCCACACAGTTGAGAATTAAAGAAGGAAAAGGGTACAGTTGGGATGCACAGTGAAGGTGAGACAACAAAATTTACTGAGGATACAAGTGAAACTGTTATGTTAATGAAACAAATTAGCAACTAGAAAAAAACGTGGTGGTAGACAGATTTAAGGGAAATTGGAAGTTGGTTCCAACGTGATATTTTGCTCTAATTGTATGCAGAGGTGTCTTGATGCAAAACAAAGTGTTCAGAAATGACCTCCCTGTGTTATCGTGCAAACTAACTGGGAAAAAAAAAATCCATCTTATTCACAGCAAGTTTGTTTTTACTGATCTTGTGCCTCACAATTACTTTTTAATGGTCTGCAGTGAAAAGAAATTCCTGTATGCACACTTAAGAATATGAAAACACCCAAATGATAGCTTATGATTTAGTAGGATTAAAGTATTATGTATGCAGGTGTAGCACGTTTCAGGTTATTAGCAATCCAATCTATTTTTTACGACATTATGGTGTAATTTTCTGTATGGAACTTCAATATAAGTCTTGAGCTGTATCGGAACATAAACTAAAATGTTCCTGACTCTGTCACTTTTCATGGTCTTTACTTTGATTAATAAATGCAACAAGAGCTATAACGTTCTTCAATACGAGGTTACGATCATCCTTCAATCAAAACGTGTCCCTCAGCTTTTTATAACTTTTTGCATCAATATGTAGGGCTTGAGCCTCAGCAGTAACAGGATTCCACTGCAGCTGAGCATACACAGCTGAAAGACTTTGCAGAGAATGAATTCTTTTTCCTGGCTTGGCATGGAGAGCAGTTGTGCCGTTGGGGGCTTGGTGTCACCCACAGAGAGCTGAGGAGCAGAGGGGAGACACGTACTGCAGATCTGGACAAGGATTTGGCACCCCAAATTTCATACTTCATCTTACCTCAGTGGGCACCTCACTCAGAAACACCATTTTTGAAAGGCACCCCAGGTTTGGTGGCGAGTTTGTGATGGGGGGGAAGGAGCCTTTGGTGTAACATTTAATAACACAATTTGGGGTCCACAGAAACTACAACTCATGACAAATATAATCCAAACCTGGGCCTCAGGATGCAGACAAAGTGCAGAGAGGGAGGAAGGATGGATGCTGCAATTCCCCAGTCCCACTCAAGCAGCTGAGTGGATTTTGCATTGCATTGGCCACCAAGGTCAGGAGGAAGCTCCTCCTCATTCCTGGTGGCCCATCCGGCCAGCACTGTCAGGAGCCCCAACCCCACAGCGCGTTGGCCACGCAGGGGAAATAACGCACAGGCTTGTCAGATTGGTCTGTTTTATTTCTGAATTATTCTTTACATTGTACAATATATAAAAATACAGAGTACCCAAAAAAAATTCACAGTGTCTAAAGGCAGTGATTACAGTCTAGGTCACCTTTATGCTAAAGTACCATCGAGTTCGATTGCATAGGAAAGGTGATGTGCCTTCACAACAGAGTCCAATAATACTCTCCAGGTTTTGTTGTTTTGGGGCAAGCATTCATTGTACCCATAATAGTTTCCCATGTATCCAAGATCCAGTATTGCATCTGTCACTCTCTCACCTCAACTACAAGTTAATCCTATCATTTCCATCTCACATACCATGCATCCTCCCTAAAGCTTCCTCTGTGGGAATGCTCCTAATTAAGCACATGGCTTTTAGGTATGGGCAGGTCTGGATGCTGTCTAAGGAGGGGTGTGGAAAGAAAGCACACTGCTGTGCAGCTGGCTGGCTTTTACATTGTTTGACATTTTGATCCTAATAACATTTTTGCTCCAGTTATTAACGGCCTGTCCACACCGACCTCTGCTTGACTCCGTGGCCTGAGGATCAGCAGCATCCTGCTGACAGAGGCGTCAGAAACAGAGGGCAGTGTTAATTCTTTTCATTACCAGATTTGTTTGAAACCAAATCGTGGCTGGGGCCTGCAGAAAGCCAAATGCTGCTCTTATAGCACGGAACCCTCTTGAATAGCAGGGGTGAGTTTGCAGCTGAGGCTGGAGGCAGAATGGAAAAAGTAACAGGTTCAAGACCCAAACTTACATTGAGTGGTACTGAGCACTTAGTTTGTGGCTATGTAAATAGTGGGTTGCTGGTTTTGCTCCTCCAGCAAGGATTAATGCAGACATTAATTTTTCCCAAAGGGTCCAAAGAAGGAATTTCCAGGCAGAACAGCTGAGACTGGCTAAGTCCCACAAGGACCCAGCTCCAGAGGGGTTTCTGCCCAGCTTTGAAGGCTCTGACAACTAGGTAAAACCAAGCTGGATAGAAAGCTCTCTCACCTACCCCCAAACTGCTCTTGAAGCCACCTGAAGCTTCCTTCTAAAAAGCTTAAGGGAAAAAGATTCCCCTGTTGGGAGTTCAGGCCTTGGTCATGAGGGCATTTAAGTGATTTGTTGGAAAAGAATGAATCCCTCATACCTGATTTAATGTGTATTTCTCTGCCATGCCAGACAGCTCTGATGGTGCTGTGCCCTGCTGTGTGTAAGGGATGGCTCGTGGGGCTGGTGGGGTGAGAAGTGGGTACAGAGCCTTGGCCATTGGCACAGAAAGCTCCAGAGACATCCATGGCACCAGGGGCCTCCATGGCCTGGTGGGTTTTTTTGGATCCTTCTGAAAATCAAAAGCCATGGGTTCTCAGGGCTTCTTTTCCTAAAATTCAGATAAAACCTCCTGGTGTGACTGTAAGGCAAGGCTTGTAATGCTGATCAATAACTCAGCAGGCAGTTACTGACTTCTTTAACATGGAAGATGACGTTTTCCCCATTCTAACAGATGATGTCTTTTGCTCTAATGGTACAAGACTTGTTACTCCTACTTGCTATTTTAATTTTCTTTGCACAATTACTCCCTACTTATAATTACAAAAACAATAGAGTGATACACATGAGAAATTTAGGAGGCTTATTATGAAAATATAAACAGTATCAAGTATCTCTTTCTTAATAACTCTTAACCAGAATGATTTAGGGGAGAATCAGCATTTCTAACTAGAAAAATCAATTTACTTCTCAATTAAAAAATTATATTTCATTTACCTCAAAAGTGGGTTTTTAAACCTAATGGAAAGGGCACTAGATTTTTATAGGGTTTTTTCTTCACTTTGTCCTCATGGAATTTGAATACCAGCACTGCCTTTCTTATTCTAAGTTTCCTCTGCAGGCATTTTGCTAAATATATATATTGCATGTGTATATATTATAAATATATACTGTATCTATCCACTGATAGATGTATACACTGTTACAAAAAGAAGAGCAAGTTGTTAGAGAAACTTTACATTTACATATTTATATATATATTTTTATATATATATATATCTCCCCCACTACATTTGGTACAAAGAATAAATCAATCTCAGTGGAGAGCAGTTTTCTCTCCAGGTGGGCTGAACAGCAGATTATCACTGGAGGCATCAAATTGTCTGCATCAGACATGGGCTCCATTCCTGCTCTCTGTTGATTTCAAACCAAACACGTCATTTTCTGGACATAGGCAGTAGGAACAGCGGTGGTTAGATAATAAATGATATTCTCCTATAGTATCTGTACAGGTCATGCATTTAAGAGCAGCCCTGACTCATATGCTGAACATTCAAGTGCACCTTTAGAGCAACAGCACCTCTTTTGTGATGGTTTGATCCTCAAGTGGTTTGTTTGTCAGTGAGCTGTGAGTTACTGGCAACTGCTCAAGGAAAGCCCAACAGCCACAGCACAACATCCCTGGAGAACAGCACCGTGCACACCCCCTCGGCTGGGAGGAAGGCAGCCACTTCCATGGAAAAAGGGAGAATGGCCTAATTACAGATGTTTTCACTACATACTTGGCTGTAAGATTTCCATCATATTTCACGTACTGTACACCTGAATCCTGTCCAAAGGGTTTGCAGAGACACGGTGTCTCCACAGAAACCACCCTGACAGGGTTCCCTGTCTCAGAAGTAAAATAAAAAACATTATTTTATATATATATATATTTATATATATATATAAATATTTATATATATACATATAGCATAATGAAATTTCTGGAAGGGAATGCTCCCAGAGGAAATACATTTCCACTCTAGTTTAAGATGGTGTTAGGAATAGGAAATCTTAGCAAGGGTAACATCCAGCTGCAGGAGCAACTCAAACTTCTACAGATATTAGAGACCTCATGCTCAGGGTGCCAAATTACCTGAATTGCAAGAATATCCCTGCACACGGTGTCATTAACCTGCCACACATTAGAGCTCATAAAAAATGCAACTCTCACACCACGTTAACATCGTCCTTAAAGAACTGCACTCTCTTGCAAACATTAATTGAATAATACAGTGTTCTGGTTTCTTTTTTTCACTCTCTCCTGAATTCTGCTTTCTGCTCGAATGGAGACTACAGCCCCTTGCTGTGATTGCCAATTATATGAAAAAGGGCTGAATCCATTTGGATGGCTGATAAGAAGGAATGTCTTGATGAAACTATAACCACATGCACCACCCTCATAGCATCTGCCCTCCAATAGCCTACAAAATATCCACCTCCTGAGCACAATGGCAGTAATCACCCATCTTGGTGACTTGAACATTTAAATAATTTCATCTGCTATATGGTACTCTGGGAAACAGAAATCAGTTTACATCATGTTATTCTGTGAAGCCAAAAATGGAAAAAAAATTTGAAGGGGGAGAGGGGAAAAGAGAAAGGAAAAATAGAAAACTGAGATAATTGCAAGGTTTGACTTGCTTGCATCCCCTCAAACTCCAGCTGCAATCTTGCCATGTGCATGGTAATTGCAGAATGTGTTAATAGAGGGAATCTTCTGACAGGGAACCTCTGAGATGGCTTTGATTTTACAATGGCTGGAATGATCTTGGGAGACAGTATTTTCTCCTGAATCACATAAATTAAAGCTGGGAAATCCCATCCTGATAGTCTAATGTAAAATTTCCAACCCCTGGGCTACATACTTGTTAGAACTACTTTAAGTCAGGATTTTAAGAGCTGCTGAGAGGGATATGGAAATTCAGTGAGACAGGGTGAACTCCTTACAGCATGAGGCATGAAATCATTACTCCTCAAATGGGATTTAGGGGCCTGGGATGAGCCTCCCCGCAAGCTACCTGCCACCAGTGTGCTATCCTGCTTTCCTGGTGATCCTGCTCCACTCCTGCTGCTCTTTCCTGGCTCTGCTGCTGGGGGTTCAGGGCTGCTGAACCATTGTGTCAACTTGGAGAGCTGCAGCAGTTGCTTCAGCCAGTCTTCTAGGTCTGCATCAGCTCCTGACTCCACTGCTTAAAATCTATTTTAGGGCATCTCTCTCTCTACCTCTGTCCCTTCTGTTTCACCTGGTGAGACCAGAGCAGAAACAAGATGAGTTGCTAAATTAGAAAAGCAGCTGCTGAAAATGATGGGCACTGCTGAGCCTAAGGTGTCCTCGTGGCAGTGCTAATAACCTCACTTTATTACAAATATCCCTACAGCCTTCAATCACTGCAAACTGAAGTCAAACAAAGTAATTTAGAAATGGGAGGCTATTTTACTCTTGCCCTCTGGTCAAACTGCCGTAACACATAGGCTTGCAGAGCCATGTTGGCTCTTCCTCACAGGAAAAGCAATATACTTGTCACGAGCAACACAGTCTTTCTTCATTTCCTACCAGCTGCCCACGTGAAAGAGCTGAGTACATGGCCCAAGCTGGGATTCCAAACAAACAACTGCAAAGGAACAGCACTGAGAAACAACCGATGTCGGCTCACAGCGAAATCCGAAGCCAAGCACGGACAGGACTGCTGGGAACAGGCGGTGCCCGTGGCCGGGCACGGGCAGGGCACTGCTCGGGGAAGATGCAGACAACAAAGCCAAGCTCAGGACCACGTGGAGCTCATGCGTATTTCAGCGTGTACTTTTATCTCATGCTCAGTATTGCGACATTCTAAAATACTTAGCATCAGGAGTTCATCATAAATATTTAGAAACACTGAATGATAACAGCGGTGAACTTGTTCACGTTGCTAACACACTGGATGTAGTTGTACATTAAGCACCAGCAATAAGTTTCCTTTTTGCCAAACAATTACGTCAGACAAACATCTGGTTGTAGACAACATGGCTTCTGCATCAGACTAATACAGTTCTTATAGACACAGTCACACACATACACAAAATTACATTTCAAGGCTGGATATACTGTTTAGTAATGCTACCGCTCCAATTTACTTCAATAGCTGCAGCAGCATTTGTTTGTTGGGTTGTTTTTTCTCAAAAAAATTGAAGAAATATTGGCAAACAATGCACATTACTCAGCTCAGTGTTACTATTTCATAGAGTACTGACTGGAAGACACTGTAAGAATGTGCAGCAGACTTTCTGGGTCATGTCAGACTATGGAAACATTCCTTAAAAAATACCTTCCCCCTGCAAAGTCAGAATTATTCAGTTTTGGAAAGTATATGAACTAAAACCCAATAATAAAACGAGAGGAAATATTAGCCCAAAGCATGGTGACTTCCCACAAGAAAAGCATGGCCTCTAAATTTACCTCTCCTGGCAGACACAATCAGGATCACAGCTAGAAGAAAAAGAGTTAACATTGTCTTGGAAAAAAAGAAGGAAGAAAGAAAAAAGTCCATGGCTCTTGTGCGGCAATCATCACATCTCTTTTTCCAGTGATATAAACATCTTTGTTTGTTAGGCACTCCAAGTTCATGTCTCCAATGTTATTCCAACATTTACTTTTCTCAGTGTCTCACTGCCTGTATAATTTTGTTTTAATTAAGACTGGAAACATTCTGGAAAGCTTCTTTGGATAATGCACTTCATTTGTGTGTTGCTTCTCATCAGCTGAACTGCATATTACCAAAGAAGGCTGCAGAGAGTATTTCCTGTAATATGAAAAGATCTGTTGAAGATACAGGGAACAGTGCCCTAGAAAGTTACTACTTTTTTTTTTTTTTTCCAGAAACTTAAAAAAAAATCAAAAATAAGAAAAAGAAAAGGAAAAAGAAAATATTCTTCAAGTTGTTGGCATGATGGAGTCCTGTTCAGCCTGTCCCATGAGCTGTGTGTCATCCAGTGCACCACTGCTGTCCTGGCTCAGGAAGGATGCATCCAGCCCTGCTCCAGGAGGCCACCTCTTGCCTTGCTTGGAGTGCTGCCATGTGTTGTGTGTGGCTGCTCAGTGGCCACCAAGTCCAGCACACAGCCCCTTCCTTGACAGCCTCAGCCTTGGACAGCACACTGAGCTTCCAGCCATAAACAGTTGCAGTAGAAGAGCCATCTCCAGCCAAATATCCACAAAAGCTCTGCAGAACGGTCCATATGCATTTTTGTCCTTTTAAGGAGATGTGCTGTTTACAAGAAACACAATTAACCAAAGAAAACAAAAAAAGACCCTACTGTACAATATTTACATCTAGAGGCTGGGCCAGTATTTGGTCCATAAAATCAATTAAAAAAAATCATATAGGAAGTTATCCAGTCCCATAGGATCTGTCCATCATCAGCTGTTGGTAAAGGTCCTTCCAGGAGAGGCCTCAGGCCTGTAATCATATTTATTCAGTGTACTGGGATAATAGGTTGTTGTGTACACATTGGTTTGCTGCAGCGGATAGAAGTTGGTCCTGTCGTCTGGTATCAAGTTGTTCTTGTTAAGTGTCTGTAAAAGAGAAGAGGAGATGACAGGCATGGCCACAGTGCCACACAATTTCTCTTTTCTACCTGCAGACACCTCCCTCTCACCTGCCTTCTCCAGCACAGACTCTGCTGCGGCCACCACCACCTTCCCTCCAGCTGGGAGAGCAAGATGGTGCCTCGCGCTCGCTACGGGGCTAGTCTGGGGGACCATAGCTCCTGCCAGGTCTCCCTCAGTGGCCCTGTGCTCAGCTGCTGCTAGGGATGGACCCAGAGCCTTCTCCAGGGACACCGAGTCTCCTGGTGGATGGCGTGTTGGCTGAGCACCATTGTCACACAAAGCCATGCTGGGCCTACACAGAAGTTGGTGATTAAAGGCAGCGCTCAGTTCTAACCTCATCCAAAATGCTCATGGTACAGCCTGTGGCTCCCTCTCAAACCAGGTGCCAAACGGCAGCTTTTCCTCTTTGGAAGAGCAGGTGTGCATTTACCTGATCTCCATCTCCATTGGTAGATATCCAGGTTTGGACCCCCCGATATTAAGTGTGTCACTTCTGTAAGCTACAGTATAAGTAACAAATCATGGTCACTTTTGGAAAATCTAAAATTACTTAAAAAATTTTAACAACCACGTAACAATTGTCGGAAAAAATAACATAAAAAATGAGAATGACAAATGCCCGTTTTACCACACAAATTTAAAAATGTTTTTTTTTCTCCCGCCCCTCTACCCACCAACAAGCAGATGTCCCCCTCTCCCCAGATTGAAGCCCATTGCTATGCCAGCTGTTACCTATTTACAAGGATAAAATCACATATTGTGTGTGTGTACAATAATTCTATGGAACTTTCTCCTACCTCACAGTCATCTGATTTCTGTGAATTTGTCTGAGATACTTTTATCACACTTTTCTCAACTAATGCCTGGCTTAAATTTCTTATGCCTATCTCTGTGTCACTCCAGCCTTTAATGGCTGTTGTGAAGGGAACTCACTCCTTTGATCTGAGAGTCAACACTAGGCATGCTGCTACAGCATCCCTATCTTCAGGGAACAGTTAATTAACAGCACAT
>JACBWW010000014.1:6340877-6352238 GCA_020086605.1 Lanius collurio | reverse complement strand
TGAAACAGCAGCTCACATGTTCAAAAACCTGCCAGATTTTCCAGCTACACTCATTGATCTAATTAAAAACAACCCAAAACTTGTCTGCCTACAAACAGATTATCACAGCTGCAGTAATACAACTCCATAGAAAGGCTCACGTGAGCATCCATGATGACCAGCATAGCCTGTGGGAAAGCAGAGCATGGACCATATCCCTAACCTGGCTGTAGAGGAGATGTACCTAGTTATAAAGAGGGAGCAGAGAAGCTGAGTCAATAAAGAAAAACATGACAGGATTAATGTGAAGTATCTACCCACAGTGTGAAAACTTCTTAATGTGGCTTAAAAACAAAAAGTCATCCCAAAAGCCAGACTCTCTAAAAAATGGTGGGGAAAAGGGAACAGCGAGGATTCCCACCCTACAGGGAGCAGCAACAGCCCTCTGAAGCCGCAAGGGTTTGCATGAAAAGCAGATGGAGCGGGGACTCAATTCCCATTGTGGGACTGCTGTGAGCAGCTGCTTAGTATCCCAGAGGGGGCAGGAGCAAGGTAACACTCAGATCTGAATTGGCAGTCTCCCCTACTCTTAAATACTTTATCTATGCGAGTGCAGTATCTGTGACTCACACACAGCAACCCGCTGAGCCCCTGCTGCCATGGGGTGGGGACAGTGCCAGGAGAGGCACATCCCTCTCTGGGCACAATCATCCCAGGACAGCCACACCTTCAGGCATGCTTGACTGCTCAATTTGACTCGAGCCAATGATATAAAGGGAAAAAAGACATTAATAGATTTTGACTGAGACGCACCACTTAATCCTTTTTTCCCCATCAGTAAGCTCTCTTGCTTTCCCTTCATAGTAGGCATTATGCAAATCAAGAGTCCCCTGAAGTGATATTTGCAACTGCAGGATCATACAAGAAAGGGCACTATGCTTCTTTGCCAATTCAACCCCCTGCCCCTACTATTCTATTTCAAATAATACTATACTCATGGTAAGTACTAAAAATACGTACTCTACCATTCAAGCACTTTATGTTCTTAAATGCCACTTCGTTCAAGGGAAATAGCCTTTGTTAAACATGAAATTCACTGGGAACAGAATTTATATTTCAATCTGATTAACTATATTTATATATATATGGCTTTTTTTACCCCAGCTGATTACTTCAGCTAACACCATGCAGCTGAAGTAAATACTTCACGGAGACTGTTGATAACTTCTTGATAATGTTGGGTCTCATCAACTACTGCCTTATATATGAACTTTACAGCCACTTCGTGGGGCTTGAATGATGTACAGTGAAGGGGTCACTGGCAAAAGAAAAAAGCTTATATCACAGTGCTATCAGTGTATGTGCTGTGATCACCAAAAATAAATGGGTTAGCCAATTTTAGTTGAAGTAGCAACACATCAAATTAAGTGGAAGGACACTGAAACACAAAGTTTTCCATGGAGAAGTAAACATCCTCAGAGACCAAGGCTGACTTAGACAAACATTCCTCTAGGGCACTTGACAGCAGTTTAATAGCTTTAACTTAAACCACTGGCTGACTCCTCTCTATAAAAGAGGTGTGATTTTCAGCAGCAATGAAAATGACTATCACAAAGAAAGAGATATTTAAAATCCATACAGAGATTCACTTTCCTATACCCTAAGCTCTACTTCTTTTTCACAGAATAAAATCACAGAATATTCTCATCTGGAAGGGACCCACAAGGATCATCCAGTCCATCTCTCAAGAGAATGGCCCTTACAGAATAACCTTGGCATGATTAGCACTATGCTTGAACCAACTGAACTAATCTTCTTTTTGTTAATTTTTGCAAGGTTGAATGCCATACATCCAGCTTGTTGTTTTATTCAGGATTCTTCTTCCAAAGAGAGAATTGGTTTCTGTTTCTCAGCTCTCCCTGTTAGTATTTTATTGCCATGAATTATTTGGGATTAGTAATGAAGTGTGGATCACAGGGACCGGAGTACCTCGCAGGGGGTGTCTGCTCTGCACTCTGTCATTTGTTTCTCAACAGCATTGTTCTCGCTTTACTAGAAAAAACTCACTGCAGCTTCTAATTTATATAGAGTCCCAAGTGATCTACTGAATATTCCCCCCATTTTCTGGTAACTGCATCTATATTTGCTGTATAATTTCAGGCAAGTGTAGGACTCAGGTTCTACTGAAGTTAATGTGTATTTTTCTAATCTCCTAGAAAATTCAGATATCTAGGGATACATCGAACACTTAGTTTCCCTCTTCAATTGCCATGTCCTGCAATGTCACTCAGTTCTCACGTCATCTTTTCTCACAATAAATTTAATCCTTGACATAAATGACTGTTTTGCTTCAGTGTTTGGCCCTTAGATCCTACAACAGCAGTGCTGATGCCAGAGAAGATGCAATGCTCAGGTGCTTCCTCAGCTTATTTGAGTCATCAGTACAGAGAGTTTTACTGTGTGACCCATGACTAAAGCTGTGTTGAAGGAAGGAAGGACAGAGGGAAGTCTGTCCAGCACAATCTCAGAGAAAATCTGCAGAATCATCAGCAAAACCATTCTGCAAACTTACATTTCTCATAGATCCCATCTGGCCTGATCCAAAGGCCATTGGATTTTGGGTTTGGACCAATATGCAGACGTCTTTGTCCAAATCCCATGTAGAATAAAATGTTGGCTCTCTTTATTGGCAGAGGATTTAGCAATAGGAAGAAGTTCAGTCCAAACCCTTTCTCCATGTGTGGCTTTTCCAAGAGTTCCTAATTCACAAGGGCTCGATCTTGACCCTACATCCTCCTGCTTCTACTGCAGGATCATCTGGCTTTCCATCAGCACAGCTCTGATAAGCCATGGAGCAGCTGCAGCAAGATGTTTAAAAGAAGATCTCCTCACTGCTTTGATAGTCAGTTACTATCTAATCAGCATGGCAGTGCTGGGAAGGTTGTAGGTGGTTCTGTAACCCGTCATGCCAAAATGTGAAAAGCAGATAATTTTTATTTCATTATGCTTTTGTTCTGCACAGTCTTCAATATTGTCAGAGTGTTGTTTGAACTTCAACCAATTAATGAAACATGAACTGCTTATTAGGTGACCCAAAAGGTCTCTCCCCTACGATCTGTGAATACCAACTCAAAATCAATGTGTTGCTGGTAAATGCATATGCATTAAGTCTTTCAAGACATCATGGCTAAAATAGCTAATAATAAAACTCACATCATTCTTGAGAAAGCAGAACAGGAAGGGAAAAGAAGCCAACAAAAATAAAACACGCTTCTGCAAAACACTGCCTATGCAAGTTAGCATCAGCTTCATGATCAATAGGTCACCATTATGTATGGTATTTACATCTGATCTGCATTACTGCACTGCTGTGCTGAAATGGCCAACAAGGCTCATATCAGCTAGCACTTCCTTCATTAAAACCTGCCTTCATATAAAATTTACCTTGATTTATGAGTTTGCATTCAGTGCTGTACATTTGAATGTAACACTGCCAAACTTTCTAAAGTGTTCACCTGCTGGTTGTAGAGCAGAGATATTTCAAGATGAAAACAAACTAAAGATGGTTGCAGAAGGCTTATTATTATCAAAGAATGGAAAACAACAGACTTGTGCATATGGCCAGCCTTCTGGTACCATCATGTCAAGTGTATTATAATTTTCTGTTACTGAAAAGTAGTGTACACACCCTCTATTTCCTTAATCATGGACTTATTAACTCTTTCACACAGTCACACACATAGACCTACAACTACTCTTTTGCTTTCATTACTTAAAATATGTTCAGGGTGGTTTTCTTGGTATCTGCTGAATAGTAACTTATCTGGGTTTAGAATCTGTAATTTCAGGTGTTTCTTCTTTCTTTCACATGTACACATTTTAAATTCAGGCAGGCTCATACCCAAGCTCAGTCCAACTCTCCTTTTCAGAAGGTGAATTTTAGCTTCTCCATCATTTGAATGTTAATTGTGTGGCATCACAATAAAACCACACATGCCCCTTGAAGGCATGAAAAACTCCCTCCTGACCCTTAAAAAACCATGTCAGTTATTCCTAAATATAAACCTGGCTAATAACAAGTTCCATATGTAATTACACAGCACAGAGCACACAGAACCTTTCCTCTTACCTCACTGAGAAGCTATATGCTTCAAGGGAACACTGAGGAGTGGCAAATTTGTAGTATGAAATGAGAAATTTTCAGCCAAGACTTTAGAAAAGGAGGGACGATAGAGAAGGTGAGCAGAAGGAAATACTCAACAGGAATGGAGAAAAAGAGGCTTCGATTGATAAATAGATTTTACCCTTTCTGTAAATCTCTTTGCGTCATTCACCACTCTGAAGTTGTATGGCTTTGAGTTCTTCTCAGCAAGTAGCCCTTTGCTCCTAAACATTTAGTTTTGGTCTGTCCAATGACTGCAGATTTATGCACTTGAACTCTTTCACTTCCTAACATTCTATAAATAAGCCCCATCTGGTCTATCTCTCCTTGTGTCCAAGTCCCTTCTCCCCTCAATGTAACTCACACAGTCTCAGCTAATGCCTTCCTTTAAATAAACCAGACTTTTCAAAACTTGATCTAATGTCTAAGCTCTTTATGTCCTCGAAAGACGACTCTAACAGCTGCTCACTGTTACTATACACTAGATCAAGTATTCGGAGATGGATCTATCAAAGAGGTCAACTCCCTCCTGACACTACATTAACTAATCTGCTGCTATTTTAAACTTTGCTTAGCTTTGTTATTACTTCTACTTCATTGCACCATTTGACATAGACATAGAGCATTTCATAACCCATTTACCCAATTGATCAAGATCGTTCTGTGAACAACCTCATCTTTCTAAATTTTAAGCATTCTGCCTATTTTACCATCATCTGATAACACATGATAGCACAGCATAAATCATGAAGAAAATGTTAACACAAATCCAACCCTCTAACTGCCTGCTTTTGGGCAGAAAAATAAATTTGTCTCTTTTCTTCATTGTTTGCTATATAAGAAACAAGGGAATACTCTTGCTCATTTCTTTATTCCTGCAAGTCTTTTTAATCTAGGTCTTCCTATTGGCTTTGCCACAACAACTGCCATAACTGAAAGGATTACTCTCACAGTTTAATACTTCCAGGATCAAGTCCCCGTTCTTTACCTGTCTTAATAATTCATTATCAAACCTGTACATGCAGAGTGTGTAGAATAATACATCCCATGAAACTTTGTTAAAAGTCTCTGAAAATCTCGATATGTCTGCTGCTTCCCTCCTATCTAGATCAATATTTATTTAATTTAAAAAAGGAATCCAATTTGCTTGACATGATTTACTTTCCACAAATCTATGCTGGCTTGCATTATGATGCTGGACTCTTATTAAACTGTATGCAACTGTAGCCTTATGCTTGCTAAAAGTCGTGTTTTTGAGACTGCCTTTATAGGCAGCGGGATCCTATGAGAGGCTGCAATGTCCAACAAGGATTTCACCACATTCTTATTATCATACTGGTCAGTTATTTTCCAGCTTGAACTGTCTTCCTTTAAAACAGCAAAACAACATTGACCATTCTCAAATTATTTGATGCAAGCTCTTATTTCTGATGTGCATTCACACTGTAAATCACCATATATCAGGAGCTGTCCTGTGCCCAGCATTATACAGTTCCTATGTAGAAACAGTCCTCAACACCCAGGGAGTTTAGGCTGTGGCAACAGTCCCACCACTGATCTTATTGTTGGGTCTCAGTGAGAAGCCAGGCCAGACCAGCAGAGGCAGACAATCAAAATGTCAACAGCACGTAGCTGTACGAAGGAACAAGCAGCTGCAGGGCTTCCTTCTGGCTTGTGTTCATGTCCCAAATAATGCTCCACAGTGTTCAAGTGACCCTAGGCAGGCTGTTCCTCCTGTGCTGACATGAAGCCCCTCCACGCATGCCACTGCTCACTGCTCTGATCCCACGCTTCACCAGGAGACTGATGCTCAAATACAGCAAAGTGCTGCTGTCTTAGGGCATTGTCTGCAGCACCCTGGGTCCTATCTGCTCTGATAATGGGCAGTGCTCACTTTAGCAAGCCAACATGCCAACAACACATGCCACTTCAGCACTCATTTCCTAAGGCTTCAGCTCCCTACTCTGCTACTGTCACTGAATTCTGCACAGCTGCCTGGGGTAAATTCTGTCCAGTACTGATAGTGGGGGCAGAACCCTCTCTGCTTTCTCATTCATTCCAATTTGGCAGTTACCAAAGAATTTCCAAAATCTCATCCTACCAATGCACATTTTCCCAGCTATTTGTGCAATGAAGTTTCCATTTTTATTCTTCCTCCCCTCCATTTCCTCTTACCACGCACTAACAATGCACTGAACTGAGCTCTTACTGATTTTTTAGAGGACAATTTGTATATATTCAATAGTCAGAATGGGCTGGAGTATCTTGGTATGTACTTGCCAGACTGGCATTCATCAGGACTGTGAAACAGAACAAAATCCCACTGTGTTAATGAGGCTTTTTAACCCCTTTGTGACAGCACAGCTAAATACCCTTTCAACCCCATGTATAATGCCATCAGCTGGGCACAGAAACACAGACCTACCCAGTTCCAACTAAGACATGAATACAGAATTTATTTAGGCACTATCAAGCTGTTTGTGGTATTTCTCCTCAAGTACCCTACCTTGAACTCCATAGGGGTGTACTTCTCATTCTTGGGGGTTGTGTTGCCCTTGTAATGGAGATGGTTGGGAGTGGTTGGGTGGATAACAGTGGACTCCTGGGACTGCCTCTGGCAGCGCTGGCAGTACACGTAAATCACAAATGTTAAGAGGCTGGAGCCGAAGAAACAGGAGACCCCAGTAGCAATCAGATGGATGAGACTAAAACCTGCAAGGGAAATTACAAGAGATGCTTTTTTTAAAGAACAGCCCTTTTCCCTCCCCTGACAAGACCACAGGTGCAAATCAGAGCATTGACATCTCGGTATCAACATTAATAAGCTGTTGAAGCCAGAGTCTTACGTTCTGACATAAACTGACATAATCTCCCTGCAAATCAGTCTCCCCACTGCAGCTCTGCCTTGTGCAGTTTAACAGGTTCATGCATTGTTTTCTCAAAGCTCCCTCCCTGTCTCTCCTCTCTCCCCTCTATTGATATTGAAACTAAACATTATGTTAAGCTGACAGCTAAAGAAATGAGCCATACAAACAATGCACATTAATGGATTCCAAAGCATGTGCGTGTCATGGAAATAAGGGGATAAAAATGCTCAGTGTTTCTCTGAAGGGGAAGGAAGGGAGGGGAAAGTCCTTTTTGTAGGCAGCCCAAAATGCCTATGGGACTGTCTGTGGGGTAGGGGAGATACACATTCCTCCCCCTTGTAATCCAAGTGTGCTCAGCATTCTTGCTTATTCATGGGATGGCATTACCTTGGCCGTGTCTGCACTACCTCTGGTGTCTGCACTATGTCTGAGGTGTATTTGTACTGCAAACAGTGAAATAGGGGTCCTGTGGAGAACAGGAAAGATAAGGTGGACAAAGGGAAGGGGGGCAGTGCTTGAAAAACACTTCTTTGTTGGCTTATTCCACAAATTGCAGAGGTAGGAAATCAGTTGCAGGCAGGTGCTGGTGGGGTAGCTACAACGCAAATACTTCAAACAGAAAAGCTCTTGGACTATAAAAGACTCCTGCAGAGATCTCTCCACACAGGACTGCAACAGCACCTCTCAAGGCCAGCACTCTGGAAGGAGCTGTAGCTGGGCGTCCCACGCACTGGGAAGTACCTAACTCGCAGCTCTTACTGGTGGGGGGAAGGCAAAGTCAAACAGCACTCCTCGTTCCTCCCTCACCACACTGAGTCTCACACCCCATGGCAAAACCCAGCACTAACTGATCTCCACTGACAACAAGCAGCAAGCCTTAGAGCCACCAAGTTATCAAAGCAACCAGAGACAATGTGGGAAGGCAAAACTTTATAACCCTGTTGTATTTTGCTGTGTGCAAGGGGGACTATATGAAAAAAAATCAGCTATTTAACTACAAATGCTTCTGCCTTTCCTGTGCCTTTGCTCTGCCATCTTTCAAACAGAATGACAGGTCTCAGAGCCCAAGGGGACCCCCTGACCGCTGGCCCCAGGGCAGCTGTCCCAGGGGTCAGCCACATCGCCTCAGTGACGACTGCAGCAGTAAATTTCCCGTAATACTTAAAAAGCCAATTCTTTGGACAGACTGCTGTGTTGACTTGACTGTGTGCAGGGAAATGGGACTACTCAGAGAGTGGCTTTAAATGAGGCTCATTCTTAGTCTGATCACGGTATGCAGTTTTTTGGTGCCATCTTACATTTTTAGTGATATGCTTTTCAAATAGCAGATTCTGCCCATTTGTCAATGGCTCTCGTCTAATCTTTAGTTTAAAAATATCCTCCTGATTTTAAAAAGAACAAAACCAATAGAGTTCTACAGCAAAGTAATGCACTTCAGTCATAATTACAGCAAGGAACATACAGAATTTATTAGACTGATGAGCTACATTTATTTTTCAAACCACATTATAAAATTTCATTGCAAAATTACCATTTTCTATTGTGTTTTGGATGATGGTCCAAAAAAACCCAGCAGAAATATTGTAATTTCCTAATAAATGTCACAAGACTTTTTCAAAAATACATTTCCTTTCTAAAAACCTCTGCCTAATTTGCATCTCTCACGAGACCTAAAACACAGAATATGCAACTGTGTTCAGTAAAGCCACATGACATGCTGCCACATTCTCCTCCTGCCCAGCTTTGCTTATATTGCAGTGAATGTTTCATTTCACTGCCACATTTGCAAGTTGCAACATAAAGCTCTCTTATATTTCACTCTCACCTTTGAAACACCCATCGGATTTTTCAAATGAGTTTTGGCTGTATCTTAGGGGGAAGAAAACCAAATTATTTTGTTTGCAGCATGTGAGACCCCAGGGGCAAAGCTTTCTGGTTCATCACTTTGAAAATACGGATTTTCTGAGATGCATCAACAGAATTTCTATTGATTGGTTTCTTTGCCAAATATTGTAGAACACTACATTAATAAATAATATTAGCTATGGCAAAATGTAGATAGCAAGAGCAAATACAGTGGTGATAGAAAAATGAAGGAAATGTGGGTACAGCGCATAACAGCAGAGTGCAAGCCATAGCAAGGGGTCCTAGAATTAAAGTAGAACCACTGCACCCTCTGAGGGAGCAGGAAACCAAATGTTACATTGCAGGGGCTGAAATCTTAATTCCATTGATTGATCTCAGTTGCAAACTGAGAAGCCACATTTCCATGCTACAGGTGGCATGCCTGTTTCTGCCATAATCTCTACAGGGAGAAGAGATTTTGCCAGCCTGAAGATCATCTAGATTTCAGGAAAGCACGGATGTGATGCTAGCAGGAATTGGCATGGCCATTAGTGTGAACCTAGCATTTTAAAACATTAAAGGAACCTGCCATTTTCTTCAGTCTGCATTTTTACCATAGGGGCTCCAGGGCAGCGGAAAAGTGACACTAATGACTGGATCTTTCCAAGTTACATGCAGAAAGGAGAATGTTTCCATGAGAGGTGAGAATTTGAATGAAAGGAAGTGCTTGGAGGACAAGTAAAAACCTTTAATCTTGTCCTGTATCAGCAAAGGATCTGTCTAAGAGACCCTGTTCATTGAAATCTTTACAGGTTATTTAAAAACATCTGCCTCCAAACAGCTGGAGGCTTACAGTGGTGAATGGGGAATAACCTTTCCTTCCACCTGAACCATCTACCCTGGAGGTAGAGAAACACAAGCAATTGCCCTCTGGTAATTAATGACCCTCAGTGGCCAACCCAAACTTCCAAATAAATAAAAATCTTGGAACTGACAAGTGGACATGTGGTACATTCTTCCAGTCTGACTCAGACAGCAAGACTCCAGTGGAATTAAGGCTATCAGTGGGATATGAGGTGTATAGATTAATGGTTTGGTTGATACTGCACAGGGAGAAAAGAAATCAGTTAAGATAAAAATAAGATATATAGTTGGTGGTACCCTACCTCCACAGTTTGTGCTCTCATCGATGCTGGAGGCTGGTAGGATCACTAAACAAAGAAAAGAAGATTAGAGAAAGTTGTCATTTTGCCATCCCTTTACTCCTTTAAGTAACTAAACCCTCTGTGCTCCAGACACAAGAAGGTGCTCATATGTTCTGCACCAAGCTGAGAGTCTCTCTAAATTGAATTATAAACTCATGGTTCGAAATACATGCCATGAAATCTCTCTAAAGATTTTACAGTTCTAGTACTGTTACCTTATCACCCTTTAGCTTCTTCAATACAGGGAAAAGATGGTAGCTGAGAAAACCACGAAAAAGAATACCATTGCCTAGAGATCTCAGATTTTTTAGTCAGTGCACTATAATCCAAAAAAGAACATGGGGAAAGGCATTATTCAGTCTAGACCCATATCAGATATTTGCCTGAGAGATTCAATTTCCAGAACACACAGAGTGAAATATGGTGGTGACCATCTGTCCATCAACAGTGTTGCTCTCTTAGACCCTGGATTAATCTCCCACCTTCACATCCCAATTTTCTCCATCTGCCTCACCTTAATTCTTCACTCTTTTGGGATGATTTTTTGATACCTGAAATCAAGGACCTTCTGTTCCCTGCATGCATACTGAGAACAGAGATGATTTTTATAACTCAGCCTAAGACAACCTATACAAGGTTAAAAGCTTCAATTCAGTTGAAGCAATACTAGTTATTTGTAACAGATCAAGGCAATTCTGTTTAAAAGAAATGTTAAGCTGCTTAAGGGAATGCCATTTACCCTGTGCCTGCCACAAGGGAATTTATAACGTTTGTCTGTTTTCTTGTTTTTCTAGAAGCATCCAAACCCAAATTACAATAGAGAAAATCTCAGCCTAGTTTGACAGTCCAGGCACAAGCTGCTCTCCTGAACTGGCCCACTCTCTCCTCCTGGACGACATGGTACATACCAGGAATTTCATTATACAGGCAATCCTGGTACTGAGTGCTGTTTCCGATGCACTGGGAAGAGTCCGGGCTGTGCACCTCGCAGTAGCGGCTGCGGTACTGGATGCCCTCTTCATTACACAGGCTCCACTCTGACCACTCTGACCAGCCACCTGAAGTCCAGGGTTAGGACAACACATACACAGTGTCACCAAGAAGGAAAAAGATGCTTTGTAGATATCACATTTCTCCCACGCTGAAGGATCCTAGATCCTGGCCCGGGCCTCTCTTGCACATCTAATCCGGGGGTCCTTAGTGCACTGATTTAATTTTCTCAGCGCCAGCATCACATCCTACTTGTCATGTTGTAGCTCTCTTAATATGGACTAAACCAACCCTTGCTGAAGCACTGCACAGA
>JACBWW010000014.1:6223223-6340868 GCA_020086605.1 Lanius collurio | reverse complement strand
AGAGTGAAATAAACCCAGGATTTGTGTATACACATCGAGTGAGGCAGGGAAGGAGGGAGACACAGAGAAATAGTAATCATGCACTCAGAACAGATTGTAAAACATCAGTGTCCAAGGGGAGAAAACAGCACAGAAAAAGGGCACAGACATTAGTGAAAAGCCACTGAGAGCTTCCAAAATAGTACTAATAGCTGCCTTTATAGTGCTGGAATTATTTCCTTTTTATAGGCCATAGAGTGCAATATTTGACACTCCTGCTATGCTCTTCTGATGCACATTCTGATCATATCTGCATTTGAATTTTATCTTTGTATTGAATTTTAGAATCATAATAGTACTACTATAATAGAGCATTTTCAAGTGTAGGCCACAAACTGTATTGCCAGAGGTAGATAATTGCTGGAACTGCAAACAGGCAAGGTAATTTGTGTAAGATCACTTAAATTTAGTTTAGACAGTTATTACAGAGCAAGGAGAAGGATAAGTGAGAGAGAATACAGTAGTCAAAGGTCTATTACTACTATTCTGGACCAGGAGTGCAACATAAACATGAGGACAAACTCGAAAACCAGGAAACCAGGCAAGAATACTCCCTGCTGGCTGTGCAGGAAATGGTAACTGATGTCAAGAGTAGATGCCCATCGCAAGAACAATACGTAAGCAGGAGAGGGGGAAGAAACAAGTGTTCACAAGAAGAACCGCCACAGCAAGCATCTCTATACAGTATTAAGCCACATTTATTAAGCCTGCCTCCTCATCAGGGAGCAGATGCACCATGATGCCCTCCACTGGATGGAGCATCAAACCTTCCTGAAGCAAAGGACTGCAACAAGCCACCATGCTACTTCCTCTAGAGGATGTGGCTGTGTTACCCTCTGAGCTGAGAAGAAACCTAAGTCAGCACTAAAGATCACATACATGGGTCATTACAATAGCTTTAAAAAAATAAGGAAAGTCCCCCAAACTAAAAATAAAAATTAAAAAAAAAAAAAAGGCAGCTTAGAAATACTGATTTTTTGCTGTTGTTGTTGCTCTACCATTAAGATTTGGGAAAACACCTCTGAATTTCATGCAGGAAGATGATCATGGTTACCTGGGCAGGGGTGAGGATTGCAGTCTTGGTACTCCATCGCTGACCCCACACAGGGCAAGCCACCATTCTTAGGTTCAGGGTTTGTGCATGTTCTCTTTCTGATCCTAAAGCCCAGCTCACAGTCTCTGGAACAGGAAGACCAAGCCCCCCAAAAGGACCAGCCCCCATTGATAATCCGTGCAGAGGTCTTACCAGTCTTGAGGAGGTCATCAACAAGAGCTTCAAGGAAAACAAACAAGACACCATAAGATCACAGATTAACCAGTTGCTGGGCTTTTAGAGAGGGGTTCAGCTCATGAATAAAATCAGGACTAAAATAAAATCTGCTATTCTGTGCCCTGCAGACTAGCTTCTGTTAAAAGCCCTTGGCAAGAGTTTTTTTTTCCCCAGAGCTACAGCTAAGCTAGACAGAAAAAGAAATTTGTACCATACAAACTGAGTTTACTGATAACCTTCATAAATGACCTCCCTGGGCAGCAAATTGTGACAGTCCAGGCTGTGCCCTCAAGATGCTGCCTTGCATCACCAGCAGTACTGCAGGGAAAAACCTGAGAGACAGTGCATAAGGGGAGCTCCAGGGAGAAAGAAAAGACACACTGTCCTGAGAACTGCTCTTCTCTTCTTTATATCCTCATTACTCGCCTGTTGTCTTTGGGGCAAAGAACAAATCTATACACTGCCATAAGCACAGAGCTCACGGCTGTCTATGTCACAGGGCTCTCCCCATCGCTGCCCTTCTGCAGTGACACCAATCGTACGTCAACACTACTGCAGACACAGTCTTATTTTTCCGAGAGGATCCCCCTTCCACCAGCACACCCAGGCCTGCCCCAGGGTCCCTCAGAGCTGGCAGGACGTACAGTCAGTGTCACACACTGCGGAGCCATCGTTGGGGCAGAACCGACTCTCGGTTTTCTTCCTCCCGAACTGCAGCTCGTGGGGGTCTGACAGCTGGGCTCGGCACGTGTAGCGGAAGCGCTGCTCCTGGCGGGCACCGTTCTGGGTGATGTTGACAGGCATCCAAGGGGTCCAGGGTGTGTTCCTGCGCACCTCCGGGCAGCTCTCCGGGTTGCAGGTTTTATATTCCTGCCAAGAAGGAAAACACTCCCTCCTTACTTATTAAACAGCAGCAGCCTAACTGGCAGAGGTTTACTTACACTTCAGAAAATAAGGGGTACCCTCTGGATCTAAAATAATCCCCATCCACCTTCTCTGACCTCACAGGCACAAGTCAGTGCTGGGCATGGCACAAAATGTGGTGGCTATAGAGGCAGTGGTGGTGCACAGCTTCAGGTGGACCTCAAGGGTAAACTGTGCTTGCTATTTTTATGTCTCCCTCAAGTATGTGTTTCTTTGCTGACTCAAACTCCTGTGGGGCTTCGACAGCTTGGTTCATTATGGGCAGGAGAATAATTCAGGCAACAGATAATAATAACAGCAAACAAGTTTTCTGCTCTGACCCTGGGATGCTGTTCTCAGGTCAGCCTAGAGGAGCCCCAAGACGACAAAATGTCAGTAAGGTTTACTCTTTGAAAGTTTATTATTTTATTTTTCATGTGGGTTTAGAGTAGATCTTTTTACAGCTATTTTTGTTTGGTTGGCTTTTCAAACTCTCTAGTGAAAGTTATGAACCATTTGCCATCCTTGGTCTATGGCAGCCATTGAGCACAGACAACATTCTGGCAGGATGGGAATGGGGGGATTTGAGGGTTTTACAATTCTCATCACTAGTGGAAGGAATTCCAGAGACAAACATTTGTGTTCTTGATTTAAAATAACTAAATAAACAACCCTTTTCTGGCAGAGGGGAAGAAATGTAATGCTTCAAGACTTCATGGTTATAGTGTAAATGCCAAACAGCTTGTGAAGAAATGGGAGGTTCCAGATCAAGTCTGCTTACACTGAAAGGAAACCCCACAACCAATTAAAATGGCTGCATGAAACAGCTGCCGAACAGGAAAGGGAAAGAAAAACAGCAAATGGGGTGTTGGACCTATTGTTTACTCAAGTATGACAGTGCAACTCATTTCTGCTGTGTGTGTGGCCTCCTTGACTCAACAGGATCATCCTTGGGAGTGGGACAGAAGAAAAGAACATGTATAGAGCTTTCAGGTAAAGGACTTGATATCAGCCTACAGAGGCCTAAGGAAGTACTCTGTACACCAGTCTGTCCCTAAATCTGCCACCCCTCTGTTTCTAAGTTCATTTCAGCATCCTCTCCAGCAAAAGCTGAGGACAACATTTTCTTCTTGCTTGAGAAATAAAACCACAGTGGAGAGAAGAGTTAAATATCCTGTTCCTTGATGTTACTGTCAACAGGTGCTGCTCATGCAATGTCAATAAACAATACGTACCACAGCACAGCCTGGACATGTGTTTCCATTTTCACAGGACCTCTGCCTTGAATGAATCCCTCCACCACAATTCACGCTACATTTATTCCAAGGTCCCCATGAAGACCAAAAAATTGGTAATGGACATGGACTGTTCTCATTACAGAATCTGAAAGAAGAAGGGCATTGCTCAAAAAACTCCATGTCAGCACATCCGAGGGACAAAATGGTATGGGACGCAAGACTGCACACTGCATTTGGGCACAACTGATGCATGCACAGAGAGCCAGCAGAGACTGACACAATGTCAGATTAGCAATATTCCTGTACATGGAGAGAAACGTAGCCTTTGTACCAAATGGGGGTGGTTAATCAGGCTGAGCTCGGTGAGACGGCTGGAGTAAATGGTTGAGATCAGGTTTTCTCAAGTGCTCTGTCTCAAAACTTTTCCACAAACACTGAGTCCACAAAAGAGGTCATAAACTGAAGCCCAAGTGTCACAGAAAGAGAGAGTGGATAGTAAATATTCTAAATGGGATGACTGGTGGGAGGACAACTCAACGGTGATCTGTCACTAATGGCAAGTGCTAAACACCGGACAATCTTCTCTTCACACAATCTGGATTTTATGACCCTAGGAAACTGGAGTTTGCAACCAGATGCTATATGCATCTAAAAGCAGGCCCTAAGTGAATGCTACTTCATGCTCTGTGTCAAAAGTAACTGTAACGTTGTTCAGCTTTTTAACCAATATTGTTCTCAAATTTAATCACATAGAAATTGACTCAGAGGTAGTCTTTAAACCCAAAAAGGACCATTGTGAATGGACACAAATCAAACCAAACATTAAAATGTATTGAAACAAGGAAATTAAACAAATTGCTCTTTTTATTCTGAGAAATGCAGAGACATATGTCTTAGTGACCACTCAAGGGACAAGCAACAGCCTATTGCCACATAGAGGTCACCTTTAACGAAATGTCAGGCCTGGAAAGAAGCTGGGATGCCTTGAAGCATGTGTTTCATGAGGGGCCAAGCTTGAAGAAGCATTATAGTGCAGATGGCTCTGTAGGTTCAGAAAGTATTAGGTTTTAGTAATTTTGTGTGAAATTTTTGTAGTTTAGAGAGGAAAAAAGATGTTTTTCTGATGCCTTCCCTACAAAAACTCCACCCTGAATCTGTGAGTTAAGCTGTATTTTGTCTTGAACTGCTTCTGGAGCATCAGCGCAAGTAATAGAGACTTGGGAATGGTGCAACTGGCAGTGAAAGCTGCACATATTCAGCTGCCACTCCAGGGACAGATCAGGACAGAGTAACTGTGCCTGTACAGTGCCAACAGCAGGCATAGCTTCTGCATTCGGGGAGGAGGTCAGCCCTCTGTGTGGGACCGGAGTACTTGTGAAGGCCTGAAGGGTGATGCTTGAGAGTGAGGGCAGCTCTGAAGTGTCTGATGTTCACAGGCTCACTGAAAGAGGGTGTCCATGCTTGTAAACAGTCGCATGCCTCCCAGGCTCTGGGACTGCTTTTGCTTTGTGCATTGAGCCCAACAGCCTCAAGTGTGCATTCCCAGCCACCACTTCCAGCTGCCAACATTACAGACACAGAAATGAACACACACCATCAAGGACAACTCTTACCTTTCTTCCCTGCTCTGTCCAACGCAGACCCTGCCCCCATACCGTGGAGCAGGATTGCTGCAGGATCGCTGCCGGACCTGGAAGCCGATCCCACAGGAGGTGCTGCAGGGGGCCCAGGAAGACCATGGTGTCCAAGCGCCATTTCTAACAAAGAGGGTAAGAGAGAACAGAGTATGAGGGAAGTGTTGAACTCATGGGAGAACAGATTATTCATTTCAACCAGACTTTCTATCAGGGAAGATTTTAAAAGGGAGTTTCAAAAGTGCTTAGCAGAGGCCTAACTTTCCTCCCTTTGAAGTCTCTAAGAAATGGAAAGGAAGAGAATGAAGCCAATGCTGAAAGATTTTGAAAATCTCTCCTAGGACTTGCTGGGCAATAGTGTTGTTAGTGTAACTTTCATTGACTATTCCTCCATCATCTTCCCCATATCTCATAACCCTGCTCTTCTGACCCAATGGCTGATCCCAAAGTTGTATGTCCTGAACTCTTCTGCACTATGAGTTCAGGTTTTGAGTACCCTGAATGCCAGTTGTGCCAACAGATGTAAAAAAACCTACCCTCTGCTAATTCAGTACGTATTGATGCTTTAAATCTCTTACAGCAACACCACTGCCAGCTCCCATGTTTTTATCCCAAACCTCATCATATTTTGTGTTTTCCTAAAGCCTTCAGCATTGAATCCTATTAAATGGAAATCTCAAATTTCATTAAAAATAACAATAATTGCTTCTAGCTTTCATGGTCGCCTGCAGACGTCACTGTACTGTGACCTTAAATCTGTAGAAACCAGAGGCAATTAAGAGCTCAGAGGCAGGATCGAGTTTCATGGTTTAATGAGTGATCACATCTCTGCTGAACAGTGGTAACACAGCCTGAAGCCAGAGTGATGTAAAACCCCCTAGTTCACACCTCAGCGCTGGAGATGTTGGCAAAGCTCCTGCAAGAGGCTGAGCACTTGCAGGCGGCTCCTGCCACGCTGCTGTGTGAGGTGCCTCAAACGTGTGCTTACACAGAAGCCAACATTTTCATCTTTAAAATCTTGCATCTATTAAAGCTCACCTTCCTCTGATTTGGCAGCACTGGACCTTGAAGCAGGAGAGGAGGAACCATATCTCATATCTTCTGTGCTGCAGGTTTCATTTCATATAGAGCCAGTGGTAATGCCGTGTCTTATAAAACTGTCTAATCTTGACACTTCAGTGCCTTAAGCCAAAAAATATCTTTTCTGGGGTGTGTTTTTTTATAAAGAAAAATCTTTCTAAAAAGTCTAGTCAAAAAACAACTCAGGTGCTCTCTGACTCTTGAAAGCTAAGCTTGAAAACAGATGTTAATTTTCAAAGCATTTACTGAACTAATAACACTGCTGGCAAGACATATTTTCTGGCATAGCACCAATCAGGGCAGAGGATGAAAGTTAAAACCCACATTGCCCTTCACAGTTTTTGTATTTTTTATCAACTCTTGCCTGTTCTTGGCAGCTTTATTTCAGAACCCTGTTAGATCTTTCCCCCCTCCTCTTCTTCTCTCATCCCTCTCCCTTCCCCTCTCCCACCCCAAACAAGGTCAAAGAACAAGAAATTCACTCATATAAAAATGCTACTATTCCATCTTATTCTGCTATGTTTTAAACCACCTACTACCTCCCAAATCTTTTACCCAAAAGAAAGATTATATGTAAAACCATGAAAATAAAAAATTAAATGCAAGGTTGCTGTTACTGCTGCAAAAAGGGCAAGTAATGTCTACTAAAGAAATCCTCAAAACCCCAACAGTTCTCAACATCTATTTGTGTTTCAGGATTTTTAGCAGAAATGAAGACACCTTCCACTTTCAGATCTCCAGCTTTCTAACAGGACTCATCTTTAAACATCCTACTCCCTCTTTGCAGAAAGAAATCTCAATGCCATATGAAGTCAATTAAAGGAAATTTGAGGGCTGAAGCGGATGTAGGATGACCAGATGTCCCTATTTTTCAAATCATGCTGTTTTGTTATGTCTTAAGATTGAATAATCTGTTTTTCATCCCCTTCTTAGAAGCTGTTCCTGCCTCTTTTGCCATCAGAGCAGTGCTGAGAAACCCATCCCACTGGCATGTTTTCCATTTGCCACTGACAGAAAAAGTCTGCCTGGAGAAGGTTTTGCTCAGCCTGGGGTGGCAGCACAGGGGCAGGAATGACTGCACACCTTTTGGGCAGCACAGCCTGTAACTGGAAGGAGAGAAGCCAATTAAAACATGAATATTGCTGAATTTTTGGTGCCAAGACCAGCATTGATCTCCAGGGATGAGTCAAGAGGCAGCTGTCCTTAATGGAATGAATGTTTATGGAGAAGATAAAGTAGATAAAAACTGTATTGACCCAATATTTAGCAAAACCCTGGCTGCCCCCACCCTGGTTAAATAGTGTTTACACTATTGCATCGTCTTCCCTTGAGTCATGACATGATGTAGTCTGAGGGTGGTGGGGTACTATGGACACAAACACCATGGCTATGTTTGGGCACCCCACAGGAGGACATTTAGCTTCCATACTGCCAAAGCTGAGCTCCAGGCTTCCGTGGGCAGGAAGCACTTGGGCACAAGCTGAGCTGCCTGTGCTGCTCCCGCGCCGCCCCAGGGCCACCTCCTAAGCCCGCTCGCTGCCAGAGGATGACGTGCTGCTCTCACCTGCCCAGCAGACAGGCTGTGCTGCAGACAGGTCACAGACTCACAGAACAAGGCAAACAAGCCTTGCCTGGAGCTAGGCTCAGCCCTGTCCTTACCAGAGTTGCTCTGAAGAAGCTCTGCCTGTATTTGGCAACGTGGCCTTGGAACCCAAACTCTGAGAAGTTATGAGCTTACTGATTTTTTTTAGTCTGCTGTTCAGCTGGCTGACAACTACCTCTGCCTTACTCACCTCCTCCTGAGGGGTCACTACTCACTGTACAGCTGAGGGAAACCAAGGCACAGTGTAGTGTACAGTAATTTGGGCTGCTCATCTTCCAAGAGCCTTGGCTGAGCACCCTTCACTCAGAGCCCTTGGGTTTCTTCATTTTATACTGCCTTCAAGCTGGACCTCACACACCTCACTTTGGCTGGGATACAATGACATGATCACAAGGAAGGAGCTAAGCTGTGGACAGACGCCAACTCTTGTTCCCTTAAGAAGCACAAAGACGCTGAGGTACCTTGAACAATTTGCAACCTCAATCCTGGCCCCTTCACAGCTGCGACCTCCACAGCGAGGACGAGGGCTGTCACATGAACGTGATCTACACATACAGGAGCCTGTGCTGTCCCCATCCGAATGTTCACACAGTTGCCATGGGGACCAAGGCCCCAGTCTTCCATTTGTTGTCAGGTTTTTCACCTAATTTTAAGAGGAAAAGAAAGTCATTAATAGCAAGTTTACATTTCTGGAGACAGGCCCACAATAGAAATGCCAAACAAAGCTGCCGGGGGGATTAGGATGCAGCTTAGAAGGGAGCTGTCTGTGCTTGCAAGCAGGATTCAAAACAGAGGGTTGTTTTTAGACAATGCCACATCAATATTTACCCTCCAAATTCCATGCCACATACCTAACATGTGCACACAGGCACCGAGCCGACCCAGCCAGCACCACACCAGGAGCAAGCATCCATCTGCCACACCACACAACCACCACACTCCCTGTTCCACACTGCACAGCTTCAGCCTTTCAAGCAACACCGCAGCCAATACTGGCTGACCCCTCTCCATCATGTTGCAGTCTCTGCAGGGCTTCTTGCAGAGTATTTTCCAAGTTAGTGTTCATATAACCGTAGTGACCAGCTGAGGCTGGGGCCTCACTGAGTTTGGCCCTGTCCAAACGTGCAGTAAGAACTGTCTCCCTTTCTAAACTGAGCCATACCCTAAATGACCATGTGGATGAAGAACAAAAAGTGAAGCAGATGATGATGATGACTAGGGTTAATGCTGAGGATCACATAGTCACCTGAAGAGCAAGAATTCATCTCAAGACAATTTATGGACCAGACCACACCGCTATCTGTTCCCTCTGCCCTTTGCTTCATGCCTGCATAGCCCTGAACAGGCTGGGACTTGACAGCTTCCTGCACGCTGTAATGAAGGAAAAATACAGTAGTCGGGGCAGACCAAGAGCACAAGAAACAGAACTATTTCAGGGCTGGTGACAACCCTCCAGTAGACAGTATGCCAGAGCTTGCTCTCCTGTGCCCTGTTTTAACCAGTGCTGCTAGAGAAGCCCTAAGCTGAGGGGACCCGGTTGCTGGGCCCCTTGCCCCCAAGTCTGTCTGGAGAGGCTGTGTGCTACCTGCTTCTCCTGGGACCACTCCTGGACACCACTGCCTTCTTGTTACCACTCTACCACTACTGCAGAATCCTGCAGCCCAAGACCTTGTCTTGAAAGCTGCCCAGAACACCCCTGCCCTGGCATCCCCTCTGCTACTTGTTGAGAAACATGAGGCAGAAAGGGATTGGTGCTGGCCCTGCCTGTGTACTGCAACTCCTTTTTTACAACACAGCACCATCATGCACTTCTGTCCTGGGGGCTTCCTCCATGCTCCCCATCCCCATGCCAGGCCTTGCAGGAAGATGGCACAGATGGTGGCTGCCTGCAAGTGGCTCATGCCTGTGGGGTCACCCATGTGGTGGTGGGATGCTCAGCGGCTTTGGTAAAACCACTGGTGAAGGAAACACTGGATTTGGCCTCGGTGTCACACGCAATAAAGGGTGAAGGAAGGAAGAGGCTGGGGTCCTGGCAAACAGCCCTGGCCCCAAATCTGAGCCACCTGCCCTGACAAACCCCACTGTGCCATGTTTCACTGAGCTCTGCTGCCAGCAAGATCATTCCCCTGGGTTGTCCCAGGGGGGAAATGATTGTCCCTGCTTTACAGACAAGTAAACTGACACATGGAGGGGCTATGAGGCTGCTCAGAAGCCATGTGGGGAGCCAACCACAGCCATGGGAAGAGTGCTTTCAAGCACTCATTCTCTGAAACATGCTGCTCTGTTCTTATTCTCCAAGATTGGCACTATGTTAAACACTCAGAATGTACCTCTGGTGGGTTGTCATCTTCCCCTCTCACCCATCTACAGCAGCATCAAAAATATGCAGCAGTGGCATGGAAGTGATTTAGATCTGATACTGCACTTGACGAGCTGCAGCCAGGGGTTTCAGGCATCTGCTGTAAGCCTTTGTTTGCAATAGATTATCATGTAGTTGTAAAAATTTGCTCTGGGCTGCAGGTTACAAGGCAAGATGCCCACAGAGGAGATCTCTGAGCTTTGTTGTTGTTGTTGTTGAATTTGGTGTTTTAAACATTGTTTAAAAATCAATACAGTTGGGTTTTTAAAAGTTGGAGGGGGGGGAGTCAAAATAAGTACTTTGAGATACTTAATACTAGATTTTTATGTCCTTTTTCCTCCTGCCTTACAAAAGTCCTAATCCAAGCATTGCATAATTTCTCTTCATTTTTGACCCAGAAAGCCTTGCTGATTCCAGCAGGGCGTTCTGTTCAGAAATCAATGGTATGATATGGCCTGTGGCATCAATTAAAAAAAAAAAAAAGCTGGTAAATAATTATTGGCTCATAAGTGATACTGGGAAACAACCCAAAAATTAAACAAATAAGCAACCATAACCAAAATACTGAGATGTATAAACATGTCACACTGTGAGTGTGGGAAGTTTTATACTTAAGAAATTACATATGGGTTATTATTCCATCTTTAGATTCACAAAAAATATCTTCAAAAGAGCAAACTTGGGAAGTGGGATAAAAACCCATATGCACTGATCTTTTTCAGGAATACCTTTACAAGGCAAATCCTTTGAAGCCCACACAGTGCCCATCAGACAGAGAGGACATCTTTAAAAACATATCTGATCAAATGCCCTTCTCTCACCTAACAATATTGCCAATTCTGGAATTCTTGTCTTTTATAAACTGCCATACTCACACCAAAGGCTTCATCTTTTTCTTTCTTTCTTGTAGAATCTAAAGGCTGAAGAGCAGGATGTAAAAATTCAGACTGCCCACTCCTAATCTCTGCTACCGGGATATTTTCCATGTTTATTCTGGTATTACAGGTACGATTGAAGCATTCCTTGTTCTTTCAATTCATCTATTCCTTGTCTTAGGATTCAGATATCAAAAGATATAATTTTGCTAAGCTTTAATTACTTAATCTGGAAGTTCCCATGTTACCTGTTTGATAAAAGCTGAAAAGTCTTGCAAAGTTTCAGTGTAACTACTTAAACCATTTATAAAATCAAATCTAGCAAAAAAGACCGTCCATAACTAGCAATATTTTCCTTGAAGCAAACTAGTGTTCTAAGCAAGGAACTGAAATTTATGTCCTTGTAACACTGTTTTGCAATTCCCATGAAAAGCCATTCAAAACTGTCCAGGGTATAAAATCCTTGGGACATGGGAAAAATTCTCAGTTTTCAGAGATTCATAGATTTTGATCCCTGCACTCAAAGTCTTTTCTGTGCACTGGACATGCTCTAGTGTGGGCCAGAGCAGGATCACCCTGGGCACTGCAGCTCTGAGCAGCTCAGTCCACGTGAATTGACAGGAGGGTACAAGACACCCAAAACCAGAGTGGGGAAACTGCTGCTGATTAGCAAGAAAATGAGGTAGCATGGAACAGAGACAATATGACTAAGATAGGGGTTTGCTGTAAACACAGAGTGGGACTGGGATGAAAACCTGGAAGGAAGATCATTGTTTGGCTCAGGATAAGGAGGACAGTACACTTCATTGGGAATACTCAATTCCTGACTTACCAACCCCCTCAACAGTGACACCATGAGCTTGGATAATAGTTTGTTAGCTAAAGCTAACGTTCCTTTCCTGCTGGGGGCTCATGTTGACATCAGTAAGATACCACAAAATAGGATGTGTCTGTTTTTCTAAAATCAAAGTGCACCTCACTCCCTTCTTCCAGGAAAGCACATACAATCCTGCATCAGGACTCCCTGATAAAATGTGGGCACATACATGGAAGAGCAGTTTAGTTTGTGCAATTTGTGTGCTACCATTTCTTAATGTTAAAATGGTTGACATTGGAACCTCAGTAATGAGCCTTTAGGAGATTCTGGATGTTATCTAGTAATAATATATACTACCATGACCCAATGTATTGTATTAACACTACATGATTAAGCCTCTATTTAAAGTCCCTTAATATTAAAGTTGGAGAGTGGGAATCTGTGGCACAATGTAGTGCTGTACAAAGCTGTTCAGACTAGCTCTGAACAAGCCCATTTGCACAAGAGCAGCAGTCAAGTTGTGTTAGTGTTGTGGTTGACTCACACAAATGCCTGCCATGTAGGATATAATTCAATAATATGCCAGTTCTGGCTTTAAAAGTTGCTGAATGCCAGTCTCTCAGCTGTGCCAGGACATCTGTTTGTGGGCTAGGCTGCAGAAGAACTCACTGACATTATCTGGGTTAGGAAAAGTTTATTTGGGAGGGGTGCTTTCAGTCTACACCACTTCACACTTGACTGTGATCTCACACACAGCTGTACCAGCACAGCTGAGCGCCTGGTGCTCAGCCCAGAAAAGTGGGGTGGGAAAATCCAGGACTTCTTATGACAGTAACTCATCCAACTACACTCAGACAGGTCTTTTGCAGGAGTGAAGTTTGGCATTGGGTCAGTGCATTCCCCTCCCTTTTCAGTGCTCATTTGCACATGCTGTTCTCGACCCTTTCTTCTGCTGACCATGACCTTTGTCCTGCACTGAATACAAGGAAATACTTGGATATTACTGATGTAGGTGCTTAAATGAGCTATCCCACTCCACATCAGTGTGAATTCATTCTAGTGAGTGGCAGAGGTGAAAGAAAAAGAAAGCACTTGTGTTGTAGTGCGGGGACATGAGGATTTTAAACGGCTTGGCAGCCTGTCAGTCAAAGAGCACAAGGCTGATATGTGTTATAGAATGAGAGCATCTACACAGAAAATAATCTACAATGGAATGCTAAAACAAATGTAAAACTAGCACCCCAAGAACAGCCAAAGCTCCTGAATATTCTGTGCTGAATTTTTATGACCTTGAAACAATGATCTGGAGTAGTTTGTTCCCTAGTGTGCACCACAGCAGACATGTTCAAACTAGAGGATTAACACCTCACACACCTATCAACAGACACAGGCATTAAGCAGGACGAGATAACAGCATGGGCAATCAAGAAGCACTGCATCCCAGTTCAACACAGGAGGGTTATAAACACACAAGCCTCTGAATCCAGCAGTGAAAAACTTAAGCCTGCCAAGCTGAGGGTGGATTGAAGTAATGACTAGTATTTCCTGGGAAAATATCTGAGGAGTAAGGGAGATAAGGGGAATAAACATCCCAGCACTTCTAGACAGAAATAGCATACTGAAGATACAACCCATCCAGTCCTCTCTCCCTATCTACTGGACTTAGCAGTATTAACATGCTAATTGACGTTAGATAATAACAATGAACGTTAATGACAATTTCTCCCCCACCGTCAATTTATTTAACAAGACTGGCTTTTCCTCCCCAGCCAGCTTGCAGGTACAATTCAAGTAGGAGGAATTATACTCGGCCAGACAGCTTCTGGGGATCACAGCCAGGAACTGGATATTGTCATCAGAGAAGGGTGGGTGGCTGGGAAGGGAGCTAGAGAGTCAACTCAAACTGATTCAAGCAGAGACACTTATTTTCTATATGCATCTCTTGGAGACCAGGACCAGGAAAAAAGGCCATCTCCTTGCAATATCATGTAGATTTGGTCTCTGGTCTGCTGAAGTCAGATGAGAACCCAGTATTGTCTTTCTCATACCCCCTCTCTCAGTTACACCCTCCCCATCCCTTGATTTCTCTAGTACACACTGTATGTTTCTGTTCCCTTTGCAAACCACACATACAATAATTTGTGCTGCTGTCTAGATGGTTCTTCCTGACAGTACAACACTTTTTACCAGTGTTGTCTCCTGGGCCCAGCTCAGGGATCCAAGAGGAAAATTACCTGACTGCTGCCCCAGGATGCTGTGGTTGGCTATCCTGATTCCCCAGTTTGCAGGGAAGCCAAGAAAATAGTGCAGACAGTGGAGTAACCCTCTTGAGCAAGCTCAGGTTTCAGCTGGGATTTACATGATTCTCAGCAGTAACTCAGCAGCATGATCCATTCTTTTTCACCCAAGGCATGGGTGGGCATGAGGAAGACTGAATGCTTGCTTTAGGATCCCTCTTTTAGAGGAAACAAATACCTTTGTGGGGTTTCCATGTTCTAAACAAGAAGCTGTGCGCAAATATTAGTGCGTTCCACTGCTTTTACAACAGTCAGTCCTTTTCAGGCTGCCACACACTCACCTCTCCTTCTCCCTTCTACACGTACACACATCAGTATGTATAAAATATTTCCACTCCTTCCACTTACTGGGCACTCAGTAATATTTTGAGTCCAGAGGCTCATGTTGGAGCTGTCCTCAATGGTGGTGCATTGCTTCTGCTTGCTATCCCAGCCACAGTAAGGGTCTCTGGCTCCCAGGCATTCCCTGCATGTGCAAAGACAAAAGATTAAAGCCCTTTAAAGCTGTCTAGCTCTAAAGACACGTATTCAAGTATAGTCCTCATATATGACAGCTATCAACCGCACCAAGGCTCAGCAGAAGAAACAATTTCTTCTAAGCAGAGGTTTACCTGCTTGGACAGAGAAAAAGAAAATTAATAGAAGGGTGACAGGACACAAAGCAAATATCACTCATAGAAACTGCAGATTAAACATCAGTTCACTCCTCTCCAAGGCCTAGGGAAAGAAAATGACTTTACAAATTTTAGTGAAAGAGCACTTGTCATTGAGATATCTTTGTGCCCCCATGTAAACACGCAGCAAGCCAAATCTCACACAAAGCAACCTCTGTGACTGTTTTCTGACACTGTGTCCATCTAAAGGGGTTAGACAAGCAGAATTAGCCAATGGACTGGTGATAAAGGCTTTCTATTAGTCTTGGCCTTTGCTGGAACAATGGTTTCATTTATAATCCCAGCATCAAGATGTCAGTTTGGAAAAGTCACTGCAGAACGTTATTTCTAGGCTTTTGGCTGCTTTGAACACTGCTGTATTCATTTTCCTCCTGAATCCATATTTACAGGCTAAGTGTGTGTTCCCAACATGTGAGCTGCTAAAGAAAAATAACTAGGGCTACTACTGCCACTAAACAGAGAAGATCAGTCACAGAAGTAGACTGTACCAAAAAAATTCAGCTGTATTGGTCATTCCCATGAGCTGCTTTCAAATTGTTCATTTTCATTGAGAAAACATAAATGTACAAGCCACATCATGCATGTATTAGTGAAAGACAAAGAGAGGACTAAACCTAAAAACATTCACAACACTATTTTTAATCCCCATGATCCATTCTCTTCTATCACACAAAAGGCTGATAAGATCTTTCAAAAAGTCCTAAATTACTTGAAAACTGCCAATTAGACAGCAGCAAGGGACCAAGGAGAAAGATTCAGTTCAAGAAGCTAACAGGAGAGTAATAAAGTGTATTCTAAGGCTAGGTATCAGTATGATTAATGAAGCATCAAAAAAAAAAAAAAAAAAAGGCCCTCAAATGCAATGAGATGTGAACTGTTCCCTCCCAGAAATCTTTGAAATCCTATTAGCCTGTAATCAGCTGCAAATGAAAAAGCAAGTCCCTACAAACACCTGAGAACACTCTATTAGTCTGTACTGACTCCACAATAATTTGTCCCAAAACAAACCCCAGATTGTTTTGATGTCTGGTACCCATTGCTTAATATATATATCTATACACAGACGCATTTATTTTTTTACTATGAGTTTCCAGTTTGCTCGGCTCCTACACTTCCTCTGCTAAAGATTTCACATACAGAGTTGTAAGGAACATAACTTCTTATTCATGCCTTAGGAAGGTTGTTACAATGACTGTCTCTACTGTATTTTTCCTTCAGTTGCTTCAGCATATCCAAGAAAAAGGCAAAGATGATTTTACCCCAGCCCCAGGCAACAGAACATCAAATATGGAAACAGAAAATGACTCGGGATGCTCAGTCCAAGGACCAGAAGGGACATGTGCTGCTTTGCTCATTACTTTGGCTAAGGACCCCTGTCCTGCTGTTTTGGCAACCCACAGCACTCTCACCCACAAAATGGGGCTGCTGCCACATCCAGAGCTGCCTTTGCTGTCCAGCAGCACCCAGTTCAATACAGAGCAGACCCTGGGGCATCTGCCCACGCTCTTGACAACTTGGCACCTCAGGAGGAAACTGGGCAGTTCCTAAAAGGAAGAAAAAGAGAAGCAGCGGAGGGAAGGGGGGGAGGCAGCAGAAAAAAGGCCCTGCTTATCCTTATAGACCCTTTTGGTCAGGCTTTCAGATCTGGACACCACATTTACTATTGTTTCCAGTTGCATGAAGCCATTTCACTGGGCACCCAGCAAGCTGAGAGAGGTCATTGCAATTCATAACAGGGAAGGCTGTTGCAGGCATCACCCTATTATGATACACATTTTCTCTGAATTTAATTTATAGGAAAACATGTGCTGCATAAATTCAGGAAATAATCTCCATATGTTCTGTGCTGCAGCCCTCAGCCACTCCACAGGCTGCAGCATATCCCAGTTAGGCACTGACCACTTTGCTGGCAATATCATAATGTATGTCACAGAGCTAATGTGCTGCTCTTGGCCAGGAGCAGCTGGCTCTGGATCCCTCCCAGTGCACTCACTGAATCACAGCCTGCACTCCCCTGCCACTGCCGCAACCAGGGCCATCAGAAACGGAGCTGCAGAGCCACCAGCAGGCCCTGGTGATGGGCTCTGGGCAATGCCAGGCACGGCAGGCCCTGGTGACGGGCTCTGGGCAATGCCAGGCACGGCAGGCCCTGGTGACGGGCTCTGGGCAATGCCCGGCACGGCAGGCCCTGGTGACGGGCTCTGGGCAATGCCTGGCACGGCAGGCCCTGGTGACGGGCTCTGGGCAATGCCTGGCACGGCAGGCCCTGGTGACGGGCTCTGGGCAATGCCCGGCACGGCAGGCCCTGGTGACGGGCTCTGGGCAATGCCTGGCGGGGCAGGCCCTGGTGACGGGCTCTGGGCAATGCCAGGCACAGCAGGCCCTGGTGATGGGCTCTGGGCAATGCCTGGCATGGCAGGCCCTGGTGATGGGCTCTGGGCAATGCCTGGCACGGCAGGCCCTGGTGACGGGCTCTGGGCAATGCCTGGCATGGCAGGCCCTGGTGACGGGCTCTGGGCAATGCCTGGCACGGCAGGCCCTGGTGATGGGCTCTGGGCAATGCCAGGCACAGCACTTGCTGGCTGGGAGCTGCAGCCAGCCCCGTGCTCTGCATCCGGGGTGTAACGAGTTCCTACACAGCCCAGGCTCTGCTGGGCTGTCAAAACACACCCTGTAATTTAACAACCATCACAGCCTGGGACTTCTCATCTCATGGCAGGCCCTCAAAACTATTTGAAATCTGAAAACAAAATAGCTATGCTGTCTGCCTCCCTTCAGGACTCAGAGCAGTCTCATCTGCCTCAACTCTGGTGAGAAACCTATTATATCAGCTGACAGCAATACACTTAGGGGTGAGGGGAAATGTATTTACTTACACAAAATTTGCTCCATTTTTTCCCTTTTTTAAGCAGGAAAAGCATTACAATGTACGTAGAGTGCAAGTATTTCTGGCAAATACTTTCAGTGAACACTTCAAAAGCCAACCTAATTTATATCCTTACACTATCTTTAGAATATACATATCCCTATTTATGTCATTAAAAGATAAAACCACATCAGCAAACATATACCAAAAGACAAATGTATGCAAGCACACATGCATACCCAAATCAAAATGTTCCAGAAGTACACCGTCATTCTTAGTAGATCAGGCACCATGGTGTGGAAAATGCAAAGATATCACAGCATTTCCCTGCGCTCAGAACACAAAATAAATTGAAATGTTTACACGTAAATACCATTTTGTATTATGATACTGCTGAAAAATCTCACAGAGGCTACAGGGCCTGCAGTCTTGCAGGGCAGTATGTAAATTCTGTGAAATAAAATACAAAGGAGTTTACATACAACAATGAAATTCTGATTTTTCAAAGGCAATGGAACTTCTGCCACTGGCTCAGTTACCCAGATTTCATATCATACATGGAGGGAACATTTCACTTAAGTCTCCTTTAGTAGAAGACTGGGAATGCCTCAAGGAACTAATGACACACTATCCTGTTGTTTCCCACCACAATTCCCAGGGCTAGAGGGAAGCCATTATCCCAGAAGACTACCTGAGCATATCAGGTTAACACTGACTCTCTTAATACTAATGACTTAGTTAATGAAATCCTACAAAGTGGGATGTTTGTGAAAGTAAGATGATGATGATGATGATGATACCACATGGTCCATGGCCCCACTTGCCCTCTGGCAGTCTGCTAACCTCACATTCAATGAGGACTTGGAACCTCCTGACATATATCTATGAGTCTGGATTTATTTTGATAGGGCATTACTATCAACAGCAATTCATTTCAATTCATTGCCTTGCAATAAAAGTCTTGTGTGAGGCATAAAGGCGTACACTGAAAATGTTCAATTGAAAAACAATTCCATTTGTGTCTCCTATTCAAGGTGGGTTTTTTTTCTCCAGTTCCTCATTCTCACTTAAAAAGGTCATTTGCATGAAAATAAGATCTTGCTCATAAGAGCTCACCTGCTGCCTGCTGTTTGGGAGCTGTAGAGCCTCCCCGTTTTTGGCTGTTGCAATCATTTCTACAGCAGTGATCTGGGATAACGTGACAGGCTCTGCAAGAGGGGCACTATCCACAGTCCACTGAAGTCAATGGAAACTCTTACCTATGACTCAAAAGAGTTTTTATATGGTCTTTGACACCTGGTGTGCTGAGCCTTCACTAATAGCATGTGCTGTAAAAAGGCCTCTGCTTCCAGTATGCTGATGTTGCCCAAGATCCCTTTTTTATAATGTCCTGAATGACATCCTCTTTCAGAATCTTCATTAAAGCTTAAACATCTGTATTTCAAAAATTTTTCATTCCCACTTTAATCTGCTCTGGGTGTAGATAACTTCATCTTCTGGTCATTTTTCCCTGAGAGTTAAAACTTTAGACTGTATAATAAATGGATCATCAAATCAATGGAACCAGGCCCAAGAGGTTAGGCTTTGACAGACCAAAGGAAAAAAAAGAATTACTACAGCCTCTTCCCATTGTAACTACCAGACAGAAGAGACATAAAAATGCCATTTTGTACCAAGAGCCACAAAACTCATTTGAAATATTCACAATGAAGAACTCTGCTCCTTTCATCTGCCAGGCTGTGCTTACTCTCCTGGTTTTCATTTCCTCTCTTTCCTTTAACTTTTTCTCACTCCTTTTTTATGACTAAAAGCAAATTGGAATGGAATGACAGGATATGATAATGTGCAGAGGCAGGGCTCTAGACCCAAAGGCTGAGAAGTTCCTTCCCAAACTGCTCAAAACCCTGTCACTGCACCAGGAGACAGTTCTGTGTTTTCGCTCATGAGTTTAGAACCTGCAGTGATGGTCCCGTTTGTCAGGCAGACACAAGAACTGTCACTGTACCTGGCCCTTTAGACCCCACGGGCATCACCAGTCAGTCCATCAGAGGCACATCCACTGGTGCAGTGCAAACATTCATAACCCTGGTCCTGCAAGGCACATCCATGCCCAGCATCTCAGGAGCATGGGCAGCATAGGAGTGCCCCTTGCTCTTTTGGGGAATAACACCTCAGAATTCCAATTCCACACTGGTTTGTTGCACTCTTGGAATGGTTACCTGCGAAGGAAATCGCTTTGCAAGCAATAAAGGGGTTTTAGCTGCACTAGTTGTAAGCATGAGGCTGTGTTTGGCAGAACAGGCATTTCTGACAAGGTTAGCTAACTGTCCCATTGCTAGCAACCTGCAGAGGGGATGAACTAAACAAATAACCATATTAGCTGCCACCCAACCGAATCATAATTACTGACAATGTCAATAGCCCATGCAAGGAAGAGCAGACCTCTGTCCTCCCTAAAGCCAGATGGCATGAAAAGAGAAGAACGAGAATCAAAAGGATGTTTGTGGTTTAAGAAAATAAGATTAGGAAGGAAAAAAAAGCACCAGACCTTCAAACAATCCCTCTAATTTTAATACTTTTAAAAATTCAAACTGCAGAAATGAGTTAGTGATTTGTACAAATCCATTAACTTCCCCCCTGAGAAGAGAAGCCAAGTGGAACTGAGCTGCTTTAGTCAGATGCTGGTCAAGTAACAGCTTCATTTCTCAGTTGGTGAAGATAACACGTTCCATGCCAGATGTTACTGCCCTTTCCTCAAGACCTCATATTTCATAAGGAATTCACAGGGCAATTTGTGGAGGAGGGCCCTGCTTGGGAAGAGTATACTACAGCTCACAGGTACCACCACTGTGAGGGGTAGAGTTGATGTTAATCTGGACAGACAAGGTTTCGTATTTTGGCATGTGATACTGGATGCAGAGGCAGAGAAGCTGAAGTGTGCATGTGTCATTTATCACCCACACATGCTTAGCATCAGTGATTGCGGCTCTGCACATGATTTGTTTTGAATGCATAAATTAAAGCCATGGTGTAAAACAACCTCTGAAACTGAAGTCCATTTATGAGTCAAACACATGTTACTTATTAAAAAAAAGCAGTGCACAGACAGACGGCTTTGACAGGCAGTTTCATCTCATTTTCTTTTCCACATCAGCGACCTGGGCTTGCTAAAGTTCACCTTCTGGCCTACCATTTTCAATATCACTTTAATCGATTGAGGTTTATAGATTATGGCCTCGCACAAGCTACACAACTATTCAATTTCTTACTTTCTGACATCCTATTCCATCATCTTCTAGCAACAGTGACTTCTTTATTGGATAGGAATTTATTTTTATTTTTAAAGCTGTGAAATAAAACAACATTCCATTTATTCAAATATGAAGATTAATGTCATCTCAGACTAAATCTGGATTTATTTTACATCAGTAAAATAGATTAGTGAAAAAAAAAAAAAAGGTGTTCCTTCACGAACACTATAAGAAAGTCTTGTCACTGTGCCAAACAAAACTGACCTCTAATAAAAACAAAAGTACAGAGGGTCTCTGATTACCAGTGACAGGATCATTCATCCACAAGAAAACTCAGATACTATTAAAGTCCTAATGAAAGGAATAGCCAGAAGGAATTCCTGAATGTGGAGCGTGTTTGTCTGGGTTGCGAAGCACCGCTGTTTCCAAGCCTCAGCAGGCTTTTGAGCCTTAAGAAAATATGCTCCCCAGGGCTGCCATATGGGAAGAGGCAGAGGGGACCAGACATCCTTTTGGAAAGGCAGCTTGGGCAAATCAGTGCACTCAAGTGTTACCCTCTGTCTCTGCCCTGTGTCATTCAGTGTCTGGAGGCAGCTGTCAGATCAAGATGTGCTCTGCTCCTGTGCTTCTGCTCTGTGGTTGCAGATCTGAGACCTCTGGGTGAACATGGCAAATTGCTGTAGTTTGGTGGTGTAGGTGGACACAGGCAAAGGGTGGCTTAGGCAGGAGCAAATCCACTGCAAGGGACACACACAGGTGCTTTATGTATCCTCTGCAAGATGCTGATTTAGGAACACAAGTTAAGCTAAAATGGGAACTTAGGATGGGAAAGAAAATTGCAAAGGCAGGAAACTTAGAAAGCAGTGTGAACGATGATAAAGAAACCTGAAAATAGCCTACAGTTGTCACCTAGGCTGCACGAAGTAATCTATATTCAAGCAGCTCCTTTGTGAAAGTTAGATTTTGTTAAGCTCTGAGTAATTATTTTCTGCTCAATAAGATGCAGATTCAACTAGATAGAGCCTTTGTAGATTAATGTATGTTGGAAAAGGCAAATAAATATTAGACCATCCATTACAGCCTGAGGATCAAACACATCTCCCTTCTAATGCAGGGCTATTTTAACACTATATAAGGGGCAAAATGGTCCTGCTACATATTCTCCAGTGCTTCTTCCCATGTAATTATAAAAACACCATCAAACAATCTCCATTCCTCTTTCTAACAAGAGAACATCACTTAAGTAAATGGATATTCTTGAAATCCAGTTTTACCTCTTGCAGACTGGAGTGTTCCCATAGTTCTACAATACTTGGGTATTTCAATAGAAGATACCAGACTGTACAGTATTATATTTTTCTATAACCCATATATATTTTATGTATTTATATCTACTTAAAATTTAAACTTGAACCAGCAAAACCAAATTTCCTCTGGCTTCAGATACTTCCTCTTCCCCAAACAGGTAAAACAGCACATCTCCTGATAAAAAGTTGATGCATCTGTGGCAATACATTAATTCAGTATTAACATTGGACACATCTGTGTTTTACCCTGTAAATTCTGCCTGAAGCTTGAGACATGAAGAAAACCAGCCACAGCAGCAGTAAGACTGCAGACCCTTTCATCAGGAGCCACGTTACTCAATGTGACCATTGCCTAGAATACAAATCTTATGACATAAGAGTGGCAAATGGCAAGAATTGACAGATGCAATGGATTTCTGCCCTGGGGCTTGCTGGTAGCTTTAGTTATTAATCTTGTTTGTATAACAATAGCATCGATGTCATCCTAACATAACATATTCCAAGAAAAGTACATGCTTTCCTGTCAGTTGCCACTGTGTTGAAAGTAATTTCACACAGCCCACCTAGCAGGCATCAGATGGTAATGACTTTTAGACAGCATTGATCTGAGTTGGCCTAAAGCCAGTCTCCTAGAGGTAAAAGGATCTATATACTAAACTGTTCCTAAGTCATGTTGGCAGGATGCTTTAAAAATAGGGAGCAAACAAAAGCCCTGCCATATTTAACCTATGTCCTCCCTCCTTGCATCCCAAAATGAATTGGCAACCTAGTCCTAGTAAGGAGACAAAATGAAGTGAGCCCTGAAATCAGCTGATTTTCTTCAGCTTTTTCTAAAGTGACCTTCATCTGTTTCAGCAACTGTATAACTCTGTATAACTACTGCTAAATTCCCCTTCTGTTGACTCAAGGTCATTTACACACTTCAGAACTAAAGGGGGAGCCTAGAAGTGTACAGGTTGCTTAAAATTAACATGAAGCATGTCATTGGTTTGAGCACTTAGTAGAAATGGGAAAAACTATAATAATTCATCTGGTTGGGAGCAGAGCCCCTTCCTATTCTGTGTTCTCTGTATTTTTCAGTGCCACACTCACCAGAAATCTCAGCATAGGTTTATTCCTCAAACTCAGCCTCTTGCTCGTTTCCCTGCTGGCCCTGCACTGCATTTCTCTCCTCACTGTTATTTGTGATTCCTTCATACTTAAATGCCATCTACAAAGTATGCTATTTTCTTTCTTCCATGCTATTAAAGATAATGTCAAATAAGATGAAACTGAAAACCTGTCTCTCTGGCATCTTACAGGAAACAGGCCCCAACTCACTACCTCACTTGCTTACCCTTGTCTGCTTTTTATTTCCAATTTCAGACACATCCCTTTCCCAGACCATCCAAGTGAAGCTCTTCAACTGCTGTTCTGAAAGCCACATTCCTTAGACCTTACCATCCCTTCAAACCTTAAAGGTCTATATACTGCAAACAGTATGGATGCACTTAACTTTACATACATAAACAGCTACATTAAAGAAAATGGGAGTAATTGCCTGCTACAGCAGATGCAAATGTGTTGTCAGGATAGAGAAAATGGTATAATTTTGTACTTCTATTTAAAGAATACAGATCCATTTCATCTACAAACTTCATTCTTTCCAAGAGCTTTAGTGATCATGGTTCTGTTTGATGTCTTCATTCTCTGTCAGTGGGAGTCTCGCTATTCTCTTAAATGCAACCAGAATGTCAAACCAGATGTTTAGTGATTTATTCTGATGAATTATTGGATACTGTGGATGACAAAACACTGGGCTGAGCACTCTCCTTTCTGCCTATGAAGTCTTCTAAAGCTTTTCAGCATTATTGGTGATACAATAATTAACTAATTCCCTTAATTGTGGAGAGGCCATATCAGCCAGAACAGATGGAAATTAATGATTAAGCTTTATCACAACATTTTTGTAGTCTATTACCTTTCCTTTTGCCTCTATTTTTAAATATTCAATGTGCTGAATATTTTTTTAAACTCTCAGGGAGAAGATCTTCAAAACAAAATCTGGGCCAGATTTTCAACAGCCTCAGCTCAGAAAAAGGTATTGGATTTTCAAGATCTTTGATGAACAATCTGGCCATCAGTGTGTTGCCTCAGTGATCTGCTGGATACTGGGCTCCACTGAACAACAGGGTCTCTGTTGTTCCCTCCCCTACCTTTTAAAACATTTTTCTCTCCCATGCTTTTTACCCAACAGCAGTTCATCATTTGTCCTTCAAGGAACTATCATTAATCTGATTAAGAATTCAGAGGATTTCCAGCCTGTATTCAGTTAAATCCTTTCCCCAAACTGGAAAATTTTTAGATCTCTTCCCAGATGATGTTATTTCTCCAAACAAATTCCCCAGCAGTTTCACTTCTGAAATATGGCAATCCTGTACTTCAGGTTTTACAATCCTACAATTCAAGTGCTTCACTCCTTTGTTACAGAGGATTTTGCATTATATAATGAGTAAAAAGAAGAAGAAGAAAATACCATTTACCTCCAAAGCAATCCTCCATGTGATATCCCAACACCTTTAAAGGTGGACAGTGTGTGCTTGGAGCTACAGTTCCACTTTGGAGAGAGACAAAGAGGGCAGAAAACTCTCTGCTTTAGTGCAGCTGCTGACCGTTTTCTTCCAAAAACTCCCTGGAGCCATTTCAGGAGTCACTCACCTATATGTACTTAGTTGTCTGATCCCTGGCCCAGAGCTATTTAGAGGTGAGCTGTGCTTCTCACACAGATATCAAGTCAGCAAATAAGAGTCCTTGTCAGCTGAGTCATTTCTGCCAGCTTTGCATTAAGTACATGGCTGGAGGGGATGTGAGGCAGAATTTAGACCAAGCAGGAGGGCAAAAATTCAGCATCACTCAATAGCAAACACCCTGCAATCAGGCAAAAAAGCAGGCAAGAGTTCAGATAAGCTCATGTCATAGATGTGTGTAAGAGGAGCTGGCTCTGGAAGCAGGAAGATACACACTGGCATGAAAGTAACCTGAGGTGGCACTGATACAACCTGGGAGATGCCCCCAGCACGGCAGGGAGAGGACAGGCAAGCCAAATTATCCCCAAAACCACACTGTACATCCAAAACGGCAACTTGCACCATGTTTACTGCAAGTTTTATGCAGAAAAAAAATTATGGAAGGAGGAAGAGGAAGGAATTAATTAATATCAAGAGAAAGTGCATTAAAATAAACTGGTCAGGACAGGGAGAGCAGAAGGGGTCAGTATTCATAAGACCGGCTGGTCTTACTTCCAAACATTTTCTTTTCCTCATTTAAATGTGTAATCAAAATCCTTGGCCTGCCTCATGGTTTCTGTCTGCTCAGAGGCCCATGGTTCTGATGCTGCAAAGGGTCAACACAGAGAGATCATAAAGTATTCCCTGTAAGAACCAGCTTCCTTTTCCTCTCTGTCTCATCTCAATTGCTAAAAATGAATAACTGCACCCCAGCCTTTGAAAAAATTACTAAACTAACCCTTAAAGATTCATCCCACCTGAAAAGAACACTCCAGATCTGAGATCCTCAGCTCTCTGAAATTCAAATTTGGGATTTTGCTCAGGCACATTCTAAAGATACAGTGGTGTCAGTGATAACGCTGCAGTACTGGTTCTTCAAATATTTCTCACCCAAGCTTGGGGGCAACTTGAGGTAAAAAATCGAAGCTCATTTGAAAATTGCAGGGAAGTTACACACATTTCAAAGCCATGCAAAATTCAGCAGCAAGCACAGCCAAACTACCACCAAGCAAAGCAACCTTCAAAACATTCTGCATGTTCAAAGGGCTTGTAGGTTTTGCTCGTGTTGGGCATCTTCCTAAGAGTCTCCAGTGAGTGGGGAACGGCAGCAGGAAAGAGACCAGGAAAGACAAACACCAGGAACACACACGCACAAGGCAAGGTCCCTGCAGCCAAGTCCAGCCTGTAAATTTGGGCAGCTGACATTACAGATGTCTTCCCATTGCCCTGTTGCTAAGAGTGGCTGTTCTGAAAAGACAGACTGAGACAGGTCAGTGGGCACACACAAAACACTGCTGAGACACCCACTACATCAAGACATGGGGCTGAGTTACTGGTCACCATTTAAAAGATTAAATTGGTGCCGTGTCAATAAACAAACAGTAAAGGAGATGGCAGAAATCCTTATCCCTTTCCATCTCTTCCGTTTGCTGCAGTTTCTCCCTCTGCCCCAATTCTGAGCCTCGGTACCAACTCGCGAGGTTTTAAAGCAGCAGAGCAGCAAAGCTCGCTGGTCGGGATCAATGCTAGGGTCAATTTTCTCTCGATACATGATTGCCTGTTCCAGAGAGGAGGGGGAAGGCAGGAGCTCTGTATCAGCAATCACAAACCCACATCAGCCCCCGGGGTGTAAAAGGCTGAAAAGTTTCCTGATAGCAAAAGGCAGAGCCTACAACAAACAATGTGGTATTCCTGCCTGGGAGACACTAATTCTCTCCATCACCTCCAAGCTTCTCGACCCCCTCCACCAAAACAATTACATTATAAAAACTGCTGAAACCAGAGCTTTTTAAGGAGGCCGGTCACGAAGTCACAGCACAACAAAAAAATAAGCAGGGAGTGTTGTAGGGGTGGGAGCCCTTCTTCTCATAGCGGCTGAATATTGGCGTGTATTAAACATAGACACAACAATAAGCAATAAATCACAAACCAGGAGAAGTGCCAGGTGGAATGCACTGGAGGAAATTAAAATATCCTTCTTGATACTGTTCAGGATTGAAAGAAATACAAAGGAGGTCAAATTGACTTATCACTTACATAACCAGGATGCTAAGGGGAGAAAGGGTTCTAACACTTGCAGCTGAAAAATTTGCAGTTGAATAATTTCCTAGCCAAAACAAAACAAAACACCCCCCCCCAAAAAAAAACCAAAACAACAACAAAAAACCCCCAAACAAACAAACAAACAAAAAAAAAAACCAAAAAACACCCCCTTAGCTTAAAATGTGATAATAATATCACAAACATCCTCTCAAACAAATAAATAAATTATGGAATTCATTGGCTTTCCTACATTTTCTTCTTTTTTTCTTCTTTTTTCCAAATGCTCAGTCCCTTCACAAGACTCACCTAACAGGGCAAAGGACCCTTTGCAATGTACACAAGTACACTAAATGGTTAGCACCCAAATTCAGCAAATTCTGACCTCCCACATCACATCCCACCATGCTGTTGGGAGACCCTATCTCGTGTACTTTGCTATTGCCCAGTGGCTGGTGTTTCTTCCTGATTTCTATCATGAAATTAGTCAATAGAGGCAAACTTTAAGTCTCCCTGCCCTAAAGGACTGGGCCATTTTCCTATTTCACTCGAAAGTGGCTCCAGAAAGTCTGTTTTAGAAAAAAGCCAGAAGTGGTACACAAACATCCCAGTAATTTCACCAGGACTCAGTGCCACACTGTGGATAAAACTGAGGCTGCTTTTGGTCACCAGTAGGCAAGGAAACGTCTGTGAAGACAGATTTTTGTTTTGCTGAGATAAGCTTATACAAGTAGGGGACTGCACTGCAGCCTCCAGGTCCTAAATGTGGTGCTCCTGTAAGATACCCCACCCATCTGCTCTCCAGTCACTGCTTTTTTCTTGCTTGCCCCATGGTAAGGCAATTCAGGAAACCTCCACCAATTTGAATTTTAATGGAAGTGTCATACAAAGCACTTGGGCAGGCTGAAAATAGGACAGCATCTATAAATTACTGGAAAGCTGAACTTCAGATTAGGAAAGGAAAATCTCATTTCTCTTGAAACTGGATCATATATATGTATACACACATAAATAGTCTCAGACTGAGACTATACAGGACAGCCTGAAGAGGTCAGCTGATATGTTCTACCTTTTAAAATCTCTGCTTTTAAGAGCTGAGGGCAGGATAGCATTTTCCAGCTGTGGTTTTCTCTTACTAAACACTTTTGTGTCCATCTGATTGCATAAGCAGCTAAACCTTTAAACATTAAAAACTTCTGTGTCAAACTGCAGTAATGACCAAGTTATATATTCTGAAAGGGATTATTAAGAGATTCAGTGAAAATAGAGAGCTGTCATTTTTATATTTAGACACACATGGATTTAGTACAAGCTGATAGATAAACTCTACTTGTTGAAAATAAAATTATGGTGACATTTTCTATATCAGTTTTTTTGGCAAGAGAACAGGGACATCTTGCAGTAGGCCATGGAAGAGGGGATCTGTTTAGATGTTGCTAACAAAATCCTTCCCCTTGTCTAGCACAGAGGACATCAGTTTCACACAAAACTCTTACAGAGAAAAGCAAGGCAAAAGCATGAGAGGAGAAGGAAAAGTATTTTCAAGAGATGTAAACAAATAAATGCCTGCAACACCCAGTGAGATTATTTGAGCATCTCTCTCAAACAGTTGCTATCACACTCTTTCACCTGTTTAAATGGAGAGGCACCATTTTGATGCAAAAACCTTCTACACTTCAGTGTGGAAGATTGCTCTGGAGCCAAGGCAGACAATTAGAAAAAGTCATTTTTCCTACTCCCTTTATAAGGTACAATCAAGCCACAGAATCTACCCAGGTGTAGGAGGTGTCACACATAGTTGAGATGAGCTATTGATTTCCAAAAGCAATAACAAGTTGCCACACAGCCCAGCCCTGCCTCATCATATGTCTTAGGGGTAATCACTCAGATAAACAAGGAAAGGCTGGCTGCAACCCAAATTCAGAAACCTTCAGCCATACTGCCAATAAGAACCACCAGGAAAACATATGGACTTTAAAAAAGCAACACTGAAATATGAAGTTTAAAAAAAAAGAACATAAAAAAGAGGTAAATATTGTAAGCCCTTCCTTGGTAAACATACAATTAATTTCTGAGGAGGACTAATGAACATTTACAAAAAAAAATATTGCTTATCCTCACTGCTCCTGTCATGCATGTTTCTATCAGGAGATGCACTTCAGCAGTGTTTTTTGTCTCTTATTGATGAAACAAAAAGGCTTCTTAACCAAATCAGACTGGAATATGTTATCCTGGTGCTTTTCTCTGTAACCTGAAGCGGGATATATTAGAGCTGTAAATTTACTTACCCTTCTGTTTTGTACATGGAGCATCTCTCCAAAGGAATTTTTAGCACTCCATTATTTAAGCCCACAAAGAGTGACCTGTCACTGTGTAGGATTTGGAGACTCTTGATTGCTTCCTGTTGTCCATCAGGGAGGATCTGCATTTCCTCTAAATAACAACTCCTCAGACTCCTGTTAGTGGTAGAAAGGGCCTTCAAGATGGTGCCATACTCTAACAGAAAAAGAAACAAGGCACAAGTAAATCTTGGAGGCAATGACTTCATTTCATACCTGCCTAAAGAGTGAAATATTAATGTCATCTTTACAGAGCTGGTTTAACCTGGTTCTTGGTCACCTGCTGCTCATGGTAGAGAACTCCAGCTACATCATTACAATCCTCAGCAGAAAACACCTGAGAATGCATTTTAATGGGAATTCAGGAGGATGTGAACCATCTGGACAGTGAGTACCTGGCAGTACTTCCCAGTTGAAGCACTAAGGCAGAGGAGTCTGGTCCTGTTACCAGTGAGTTAGAGAGCAAGGTGACCCGGGATAGCAGGAATCATTTCTGGTGCCTTGAGTCTGTATTTCTATTGGTTTATGGAGCAGATCAGTGGGATTTGATGTCATGACAAATGACAACAAATGCAGCAGCCCTGCTGGAAATCTCTGAGGCCTCTATAATGACTGCATGGGTCACAGACCTAATTGATCCTCCTCCTGGAAGAAGCCAGCTTGACAAGGGGATGTTATGGCATGAGCAGTTCATACACAGAAACATACATGTTTGTGCTCACAGTGCTCTCACCTAAACAATTTAGAGATCTGTTAAGCTGTGGGAGATTAATGCAGGGGGGAAAGGGGGAAACCACACCATTTTGCATTGAAACCCCCAAGAGGTCTGTCAGCCCTGATTGTTCCTGAAACTTAATCTTTCTATTCCAGTAACTTCTGCATTGGTGCCAAAGCTCAGCAATTTAAAGTGGTGGGTTGGCTGCCATGTCAAGTTTCCCTTTCACTTACAGGTGGAACAAGACTGAAGCTTGAGCTCAGTTAGTCTCAGGACTGGGTTTGTTCAGGGCTGCTGCTGGGCAGGGCTGTCTCTACTGAAGCATTTCACAGGTTTAAACATTTCTAGCAGATCTTATGCTTCAATCACCACCACCCAGGGCCAGAAAGCAAACACGAATAAGTAGTTATGGTTGTGGCATTTCTACACCAATGATACAAGGCAGGAAGTACTCCAGCTTTCTCTAAGGCTTTGTAGCTTGGACTCCTCACTTTAAATATCAAGATATCATACTGGCAGAACCATGCTGTATTTCCGTTTAAGTACAATCTTCTCATCATAATCAATGTTCATGAAGGTTCCCATATTGGGAGTGTTGCTAGAACATATAAATAATAAACCAAGATGATCACTTTTGAAATAAGTGGTGGTAAAAGCTAGGTAAATTATGACACAGTCCTGAAGGTCCATTCTCCTAAACATGAGAATGAGGCAATGACTCTGCATTCAGATGTGAGATTAAATTAACACTTATGGAAGCAATCCATCTTATTCTAAAGTCAAAGCTTCTGCAATAGAGGATAACAACATTATACCCATGAGGCTGGCCATATGCTCTGATTAATCAAACTATTTAATTTAACCTCTATCATTAGTATGAATATGGGCTAAGACAACCATTTATAACACTTTGTCCTTCTTCAGCATCTTCACTTATCCAAGATATCTGTGCTTTTCAGTAGAGGCAATGTGTCCCGCTAATTAGAGGATGGAAGTAGAAATCAAGAGACTAAGTCATACACTTAATTCTATCACTGGCTTGCTGTGCTCCCACAAAAAAGCACTTGCCTCAGCTTCCCTATCTGCCTTACACTTCAGTGCACGCCCATTCCTGAAAGCACTGGAAGTCATATACCACTAGGGACGTGGAAGTGCAAAGAAAGACACAATTAAAACCCTGCGTAAGCCTGGAGGTTATGTATTATTATTGCTTTTTCAGAGATGGGTCTCTCAATAGCACTGAGAGGCAACTCACACTTATGAAACCACAGAGCATTCCAATGACCTCTGCTCTTCCCCACTGTTATGTATTAGCCTGATTAGTTGAAACATGTTTTTATAAGAGGGAGAAAAATGTTATTGGTCTTTTTAAACACAATGGAGACTTACAGTCTGGTCACTTGGGACTCCGCCTCAAGTCCTCCATCCTGCTTTAATTTACTCAGGCAAACAACTTTCATACAGTTTTGTGCCAAAATCAGATTGAATGACAACTGTGTAAGGACTTCACAACTGGGCTCCCAGGGCTGCTTGGTCTACAAGCAAGCAGGAGGAACTGTTTGAAGCCCTAATGCTCTTACCTGTTCCAATATACATGACATGGTAGAGAGTATCCTTCCCCTGAACAATATCAACCACCAGTTTGGAAAATCGAATGCTGTCCTGAGTCACATAAGGATCCACAGTCACTGGCTGTACCACATCATTCATCAGGAACAAGCGCTGTGCATCCTGCAGGACTCTCTCCGTCAGGTTCTCGTTAGGGCTGTCATCGTTCAGCGTCCCACACTAAATACAGAAAACTGAATTTCAGAAAATGCATCTTCTCCCCAGCCCAGCATGGAAACTCATGTTCTGTTGATTTCCTGGGGAGGTGGGTCTGTGAGAGGGTCACAAGATCAGGCACATAACCTGATCATAGGACCTTAGCCTAGATTTGGCCTGTAGCCCACTCTGAAAACTTTTCTCCTAGGTGGTCCACTAACCAGCAAAGTGGAGTTTCATTCCCTTGTGATACCCTCAACCAGCACAGCAGAAGGGCAAAAGGATTTAACAAACCACAGAGAAAAAGAAAGAATTAAAACTAGCTGCAGAAAGATTTAAAGGTAGCAGTAGAGGGAAAGTTTTTGTGGTGATAAATCCTTGAAGCACTTCAGACAATCTTCAGACTCTGCCTGGCATCTCAGTCCGTACAATGAATGAAACCTGGAGTTTAAAAACCTAAAAATGGACTGCTTTTGTATCAAAGAACCAAACTTGATACACTGCTTTTCTTTGAAGTACTCCCCTCTGGCCAGCCCCCCCCCCATTGCATCTGAAGTAAGGCAGGTTAACCACGAGCTCTTCCCATGCCATACTCTTCTCTCCTGAGAGCAAATGGCAGATCAAGTCATGACCACCCATCCTCCAGCACCAAGGCAGGCACTGAAACAGGGCTCAATTCCCTTGTCCAGTGAGAACAGGGGAGAAAAAGAGCTCATCTCGCGTCTTTTAAACAGCTTAAGTCCTACCAGGTGGATAGTGCATTTTAAGGTCTGAGTTTCCACGTTAGATTAATCCCTAGAACTCAATTATTTTCAAAAGCCAGTGCTAGTTTTTTGGTCTGTGTCAGTAGCTGGGTCTGGATCTCACTCTTCCCCATAATATCATGCATGGAGGGCAGAAAATTTATTACTCCAAAAGGCAGCAGGGTGACTGGATATTTATCTTCCCAGGACCATGGGAGACAGTGGTACAACTAAATCTTGCTGAGTCCCATACTCCATCTGTGGACAACTTCCCGACTCACTAAATAAAACTCACACCTGAGCAATTTCACTAGAAAAAAATCCCACACATTCCATTTTCTTCATTTTGGGTGCAGGTGTTTGGGCTTTCCTTGAAGAAAAGTCAGAATACTGAGAATTAGGATGTTGAATTACAGCCCTCAAGCTGCAGTGTACAAATTTCCCATGTGCATATGCTTGATACGCATCTGTCCTGGGTTGCAGTATAGTCTGTTATCATCCTCATGAGCTGTTGAATCCAGGTGGGCAGTGTTTTCCTGGCTTCCTCCCTATCTTTCTGTTAATGGCCCATCAATGCTCTGCTGCATGACTCAGAGAGAACTCCCTCCGGACTATCTTTCTGTTAATGGTCCATCAACACCCAGCCTTATGACTCATCATCCTAGTGTGAGATGCTCCACCCAGGAAGAGGAACCAAGCATTCCATCCTGCATATAATCTGAGATTCTGAACACCACAGACACCTTTCCACTGGATTCCCAGAGGACAGGAGCTACACAGCCACTGCTGGACCTTCTGAGGAGAAGCAGACCTTTTCCTACAGGATCACTGCTTCAACAGAACGACATCCACCACTTCAAGAGGACTGCAGCCACCACTTCATCGGACTACAACTACCGCCCTGACTAACAGGGTGTCAGGTTTGTATCCTGACTCTGTCAGTTTGAATTAGTGGTTTTGGGTTCTTTCCCTTCTTCTTTAACTTCCCTATTAAATTGTTATTCTGACTTGGTGCCTCCCACTGGTTTGTTTTCAAACTAATACAGCATTACAGCAACTCTTGGTGGTATTGCTGCCTTTCCCAGGTGCACCACGCAGCCCTTCTCTTACTACATGCTAAAATGAGTTGTCGGGTTTAACACACATTCACACAGTAAATATGGATTCCAATGGCTGGTGTACTAAGCCTTACAACGTTCTAGAGGCCGTGTGAACTAGGAGAACACAGTTATATTAATTCTCATAACCTATGAACATGGTAACTTTTTAATCAATTTAAGCATCTTCCTGAAGAACCAGACTAAGGAAACATCAGTGGGTTTTTTATGTGTCCTCAGGTGGGTTTTAATGCTTTTTTCTATTGCAGTGGTCTTTTTTTAGTTCATGACTCATCCCACATTCAAAGGAGTTTTTAGATCTCTCTCTTTTGTTGTATCCTATACTGCTTCTGGTTCACACCACTGTTTTCCTTTGGGTGCCTTTCTCCCCATTCACTTTCCTTTCTAGAGCATCACCTAAAAGGAGCCCCAGTGACAGGAATGTCATTGTTGGTTTTGTTTTCTGTTCTCAGCAAGTCGCAGATAATCCTTTTGGTCTATTGGCAGCTCACGTGCTGACGCAGCATCCCTCTGGTTTGGTTTAATGTTGTTTTGTTCTAATTTCCTGATTATCTGCACTGTCCTGATCCTCTGCATCCTTCAGTATTTCTCCTTCCTCTCTGCAAGAAAAAAAAAATTCTGGCATGCTTCCCTCATCTTTCTTTGTGAACACTGAGGCAAAAAAATTAATTTAATGTTTTTGCAATATCTGCCTCTTCTGTCACTAAATTACCCTTGTCATCTCCTAAAGGCCCTGCACTGACCTCTTGTTCCTTCTGTCGTTGAAAAACATCTTAATCTCTTCTTGCAATCTTCCTTTTGTCTACCACATACCTTCTTTTCCTTTCCTTATTTTCCTCTGACCCTTTTCTTTCATCTTGCTGCTGCAATCTTTACACTCCACATTTTAACTGATACTTTTCACTCTATGGAAATGCTTTCCAAAGTCCTTCACTATTCCTTTCCAAAATCCTTTACTATTCCTTCTGGGTTAGCCCAGCAAGGGATAGAAAGTCCTTGATTCTCAGCTTGCCTTAATATTCCCTTTAAACTCAAAAAAACCCCCCAAGAACGTAATCAACAACAATAACAACAAAAACCTGGCTATATTTGGCATGGCTGGACCTTCAGCAAGGCTTTGTTTCTTGGTTTTGAGTGCACCAAGCTGAGAAGGTGATCAAGAGGCCAAGCCTGTCCCACGTTGTATGGGCTGGAGCCCTCAGTTAGGTGCCAAGAGGGAATTCAAGAGGAGAAATCAGGTTCCTCAGCAGGAAGACAAGGCTGTCCCTGCCTGCAGCAGAGACGTGCCTCCCATCTGCTCTTGCTTGATTTCAGGCGATTGTAGAGCTCTTTTTGGAAGGTCTCTGACATCACCAGTTTGAAGGCAGATGGCACTTGCAGGCAGCCTCAGCACATTTGCCATAATAAAGGAGAGGCAGATTCAGACAATTAGGCTGAAAGGATGTGCCATGGGGATGCAAGGACATGAAGACAAGTCCATCCTCCCTAGAATTCCCCAAGCGGGAAGGGGCTGAGCTGTAAAATGGGCTCATGCTTCAGAAGACTGAAGTTTGCCTGTCACACACATACTCTGCACCACACTGACTGGATCTGGTGATAAAGCAACTGAAGTTGTTTTATAATTTTCAAAATTGCTTTAACTGATAATCCTAGAAAGTTGCTCAATCATAAACTCAAAGATTTTTAAAAGGATAAGGAATCCCTGTGACAATCCTCATGTCTCCCCTTCCATCAGTTACTGTGGCAACAAGTCCATGGCTTCTGGCTGAGTTACCATGTGTTAGAGCGTCATCCATCTTCCACTGAAGCACTGGTAGCCTTAGGGGCCCTATCAAGTGATGGAAAATTCATCACTTCCTTACAGAGTCACAGTGGTTAATTACCTTTCTTGTTTAAAAAATATAGGTTGTCTCCATTCTAGTCTGACTTTGTCCAGCTTCAGCTTTCAGTCCTTCCCAGTTTTAGTAGGGACATGTCTTAAGTCCTCTTGTGAGAATCACATCCTCAGAGTACACGCGCCAGTGATAAGTGCAAAAGAGATTTAAATTATTCATCATTATAAAAAACCAGAACATTCTTATTATTCCTTAAACCATTCAATTTTTGCCATTAATTTTGTGGCAAAGAGTTTCACAGACTAAAACATTCATAAATGTGGAAAGAGACAATTTATCTGTACCATGGGTCCACCTGGAAAAATGAGCCCCACACAAATCAACCCACTGAAGTGACAGAACGTAAAAAGGACTGCAGTAAACTGAAGGGCAACAGCAGTACCTGGAAATTTGGGATGGGGTTTAATGTTGGCAGCCAGGCTGATCTTGGGTTTTCTTGGTAACGGAAAGGGCCATTAAAGGCCTGAGTAATGGCACTCAGATTGAAGGCACACACTGCTGAGGCAGCTATGCTGTTTCTGGAAAAGGGGAGGGGAAAAAAATCAATTTAATCATTAGAACATTGACATTTTCATCATAACAGACATCAAACTCCACTCAAATAAAATACATGTAAATTGCTAGGTAGACGTACAGTGATACCAATCTCACAGGGAGTAAAAATAAATAAACTGTAAAATGCAGGTGACTTGCATGACAATTTTGAGAATGAATTTTAAGTTTGGTTTTAAAATGTCAGAGATTTAAGAGCCATGGAAGCAGTTCTGACAAGAAAGGTGAATACTGTTTAATTTGCATGAATTATTTGTGCGGTTTTATTTTTATTTTTTTTAACAACCCATCTACCTTTATTGATTACAAACAATCTCTTGGTGTTTCTCAAGGTGAAATTCTGTTTCTACAGGTTCCTGAAATCTTCAGCTATAAAATATGTCACCTAATATTTTAAATATATACATGCAGTGGAAGGGAAAAGGTGACAGTGACAAACCAGCTGGTTCTGACAGCAGCTCAGCATGCAAAAGGTCTTGCTAATTCATGAAAACTTCTGTTTTCAATGACCACAGTTCACTTCTGAGTGTTCCCAGCTGGGAACAGGACCTGTCTGGGGCAGACTGTTCACCACGTACACTCAGCCAGGGGAGGCACAGAGAGGGAGATGCTGCTGTATGAAGGACTCTTCGGAAAGGAATTTGTTCTAGGGATGCTCTGCTGCCCAGTCAGACTGCACACAGATCAGCTGGCCATTGCTGTTCCTTTTCAGTCCTGGAGGACCCATTTCTGCAGGATCCTGAGCCAGCTCATCTCCTCCTGCCTCAAGAGGGTTGGAGGGCACTTCCTAGATGGTGACCTCAACAAAACTGACCCAGGGGGACATTGATAAGTGATGACCTGGAATTCAAGTCTGCTCCCAGTTCTCCCCCCACTTTTTTTTTTTTTTTTTTTTTTTTTTTTAAAAACGACAAGGTTTAGAGAAAAAGACATCAAAATAAAACTAAAAATAGGGCCAGCATGAGAGACTGATTTGTCACGGTGCCTTTTAAATAACCCAAGCCCTGCTGTATGTATCTTTCTGCTAATTAAAGCAATTTGAATTCCCTGAAAAGAACACTTTTTTTTTTTAACTAAACCAATAATTACACTCTCTTGCACACACAAAAAAAGCCTTTCTTCACCCTTCCAGGCTGGAAAGCAGAATAACAGATTCTTTCACAGCATATTTCTTCCTAGCAATACAACATCAGGAAGAACTTCCTGCTTTGCCTTCCCATTCTCTGCTCCCCCCTGCCCCTTCCATCCCCAGAATGATGGAGTAGTTCACTTTGAACATGTCAAAGCAACACCAGGCAAACCTTTCTCCACTTTTGTCTGAACACTGCTGACACAGTGCATGCTCACAGACAGCAGCTCTTAAGACAAACCTAATGATGGATGACAAGTAAATGCCTTGAGGCGCACACAGGAAAAAAAAAAAGACAATGAGGAAGAAAATGAAAAAGGAAAAGAAAGAATAAAATTCCACTAGTCTAATGAAAATACTTAGAAGAAAAAAAAAAAGGATATTTTTTAGGCTCTGCTAAGGACTTCATAGTTTTGCCTTTTCTCTTTGCTGAAAAGGAGAAAGGAAAGAGGTTTTCCATTAAATCTGTGGACCATTTTCCTTTCCATCTGTGGCCTGGCATATTTCCCATCTCTCCTTATGAAAAGTTTGATCCCAGTCTCAAGCCAGTGACATCAACTGGTACAGCTGGCCCCTGTGTTTCGGTGTGAAGTGCAACTTCCTATATTCCCACCTCCTACCTCCTGTGACTAACTAGCTGGTTTAAAGAGTGGGTTAAGTTCAAAGAGGTTTTAATACTGTCTCTATTAACTCCCAGAAAAATTTTAATAAAAACATCTTAAATATTTCATCAGCAGCTTCCCCCAAAAGCTCTCTTTCCCTCTAATTCAGCTGAGTATAACATAACATGAAGCAATAAATCTATATGTGGGTGTTGCCACAACCACTAATTCCCCTTTGTTATAAGATGACCCTAAATTCATTAAACACGAACCTTCCAAAGTAAAAAATACCTGTAAATAACAACAAGAAAAATCATAGTTTTGTGTTGCATTGGCGCTTTATCACAAAGAAACTCAGACTGGTGCATAAATTAACCCTCTTTGGTATGCAGAGCTCATGCAGCATGATATAAGTCCCAGTGAAAGTTAAAAGAATAATTACCATGATTTCTCCAGTCAGATGACAAATTGGAACATTTTATCTTTGAACTTTTAAAAGAACACCATGTTGTAGACCCAAAATGCTATTTGATCTAACTTCAGGTATTATCAATTACTGATTTCTTCAATTACACAAATGTTGCATATTATATTGTCTTCAGAAGATAAAAGAGAGATCCTGCATCCCTGATGTACAAAAAAATGACTCAAGTGTACCCAGAAGAGACAGGTAACTCTTATCACATCTCATGTTAAACTTGGGATATGGACACAGCAGAAGAGAACTGCTCCAGCCAGAGCTAATCAATGCCTCCCCCTTGTCCAAAAACATCACCAATTTGATAAATAAAATACAGTTACTAATAATTTTCTCATTTCCAACTTCCATTCTTGGCTGGATGAATGGACAAATGGATAGATAAAACATTATCACTATGGGCCCAGAAGTCCTCTCCAATGCCAAAAAGAAGGAAAACAAGGGTCAGCTCAAGTGCCCAAAGCAGTAGCCAGATTTCCTTTTCATGTTCAGGAAGTTTGGCTAATATCTTCCAAATGTTTTTAGAAAATGACTCATGTGCCTTTCAGTCTGAGGACAGATCTTCCCCAAGTCCACAGTCAAGATGCAGTGCTCCATCATGTTTATTTTTTCTAGTTGCTTCTCTGCTTGGCTCACTTTTGACTGACATTGGCAATGGTGGAAGAGAAACAAAACATGGAAGATGGATGAGGGTGGCCAAACACTTTCCTATTTCTTGGAATTTACAGAGGGGGAAGAACATTCAGGATCTGTTGACTTACAGAGGCTCCCAAGAGCGCTTTAGCTCAAGAAGTTGGGGCTGGGGCTTTGTGACTTCAAGGGCAGAAATTCAAGCCCCGTCACACCAGCAGGTGACACATTAAAACAGGAGGGTTTGTACTTCAGCAGGGCTTCACTGCTTTGGTTTTTTGTGGGCTCCCTGGGAGCAGCCCCTTATTCATATTGGACCATATAGCATGGCACACAAAAACCCCCAAGAAGTTGGCTGCCCAGCACAAGGAAGGCACTTTGAGCATTTGCCATATGGAGTAACTACTCAGATTTTCATTCTCTAGTTTACACGTCAGGCTAATACCCCCCTGGAGAACATGTATTATTGAAACTCAATACCATGCAGACTGGTTATAGCTTGAAACTTATCATCCTAGCCTTAGGCATCAGAGAAAAAGTTATTTGAGTTTTCCTGACTTAAAAATATACATTATGAGTTTTTCAATATATTTTTTAATTAACTCCTCTTCTCCTTTCTGCTTTCACAGCTATACTAAATCATTCCAATTACAAGTTTTTCAATATCAAGCCAAGAAGAGATGATTATGAAGTATCAGAAATCATACCTTCCCCTCAGAGTTCCAAGGCTGCTTTTGATTTGTGGACCCCAAACAGTCTGTGGCAGAGGTAAAGCCCCCCCACCTTGGAAATGCTAAATGCCTTGTGGTCGCCATGACCCTGCTATTCTAGTGTTGTTCAACTGAAATAGATGTTGATTTCAATCTAGGCTGTTGTGATCCCATCTGCCTCATTCTTCTCCTTCCAGCCCTTCTCTCCCAAGCATGAGCAATTGTCCATCTCATGGGCCAGCTCCAGTGTTCACACAATTGTGTCAGATTGTCCAGGCAATTAGCCTGGCTGGGAATTAATGTGTTTCTGTTGGGTTGTTTTTAGATCATCTCTCCAAACTATACAAGTTGCACTGTCCCTACAAAAAGTCTGAAGTCTGTCACTGCCCAGGTTTGTATCAAACTAAGTTACCCTAAAACTGCACACTCAGCTTTTATGGACTCCAGGAATCTGTGAACCATGGATTAAAAACACTGTCCCAGAGGCTATGTTGTTGTGATGGATAACACAGACCTATCTGTTCTTTCACATTAACCAAACGATCTCTCTAAAATGATTGCTCAGACTGTTTAAGAAATCAATACACTGTCAGTCTCAGACTGCTGGGGCCAGAGGAAGGCCAGTAAAGCCAGTGCAACTTACACATTAGTAGTGAAGACACCATAGATCAGATCTTGCTCAGGAAGGTAGAAAGTGCTTTGCAATTCATTGTAATAGAAAGGGATTTCTCCAGCACGGGAGCAGTTCAGTCTGGCCTTCATGAAAGTTGTCCATGTGTCCTCCAGCAAAAATCTCCCTCCGATATCATTTTTGCAAACCCTTGCCACGCGGGAATACACTGTTTTCCCACAGTCGTGTTCCACCGCGTTCTCACGGAAGAAGAAGTAGGTGAACAAGCCGATGTCATAGGCAGCAATAAAGTTAGGCTCTGAAAAACAAACATTTGAAGAGATTTATATAGGTTAGAAATCAATCCATGCTCACTGACTCGCTCAGTGCATTGCGCTGCCAGCTCCATTTATGCAGCCTGTCAAAGCTGGGACCACAGGGAGTTTGGAGTCAGCAGAGGACATAAAACAGTAGATGGGAATAATGATATATGAGGATACAGCTCTAGTACCTTTTATCAGATCTTGGAAAGGCCCCATTTTCCCCCCACTTTATTGGCAAAGCTGCTACTGATTTTAGTGAAAGCATAGTTCAACACTTTGCATATGCAGGACTTTCTCTGTACCTATACTCATTCTTACCAGATAAAGCCTTCCCACTGGGCTGCTTCACCTATTCACTTCTGAAGTGGACCTTATGATGTGTAAAATATGCTGTGTGCATCCGCCCGATTCCCCACACAGCTGCGCTGAAACATTCAAGCTAACTCTCCCAGCACTGTCACATCTGGCTTTTATCATGAAACCTTTCCAGTTTCTAGGCACAAAAGATTATCTTATGTCCATAAAACAAAACTACGCCAGAGACTGACAGTAGTGAAACATGCTCTCCTTAATGCTTTTTCTCCTAGAATTTTCCTTATTATTTTCACAAGAATTGAAATCAACCTGAAATTTAGTAGGTTTAGCAGTAAATATTTTAACTGGATATATAACAAAGCTTTAATCTGTATAGTCTTTTATACTAGAAGTTTCTTTGGTAAAGGGAAAAGATTGGCCAGTGAATAATATTTGACTAAACAAATAAACAAAAACCCTTCCCCAAACCTGTTGGTTTTATAGGGTGTTTTTAAAATGTTCATTTCTGAGTAGTGCTCAAAGGAAGAAGAAAAAAGGGTAATACAGAATTCCTTTAAAGCTGCAGCCCAGGAGTGAAAGGAGGACAAAGAAAGGCAGGCCACTGATGCTGCAAGGCAAGTTTGGGAGGCAGATGATGGTACGGAGGGAAGGGTATTGCAAATCATCTCGGCAAACTTTCTCCTTCAAACTAACCATGAACCTTAAAGGGACCATTGTGATCTCCAGTCTGATCTTCTGTCTATCACAAATCCGAGAATTTCACCCTGTAATTCCACCACCAGATCCTCTAAATAACAGGTGAGTTAGACCACATCTTTCAAAGCCCATCTGATCTTACTGGACAATGTCATATGGCTTTACAGCCATCACTTTCCTCAGTGACTTGTTCAAATGACTGAAGACTGACCCAGCTGCCACCTGTACTTCTTTTCCCATTTGGTATTATCTGGTTTCAGCTTCCAATCACAGGTTCTTGTCATGACTTGTCTGCTAGATTAAAGAACTTTATCCCTTCCAAAATCTTCTCTTGATGTAAGTACTTCCATATCATGAACAAAACACCTTTTATCTCCTGTTCAGAAAGATAAATAAATTGAGCTCCTTAAGTCTCTCAGTGTGAGGCAGGCTTTCCAAGTTTCAAATCATTGCATGGCTTTTCTTTGAATCACCTTCAGGTTTTCTGTTTCTTGTTGAAAAGTGGCCAGAAAAGGATGAAATTACTCCAATGTCACCAGTGCTGCACAAAGTTATAAATCCAAGAGTCACATTAGTTTTTCCAGTCACATATGAGAAATTCAGTTACTGATTATCTTCCTTAAACTCCCCTGTTCCAATGTGGCTTCCAACTGAATCTTGCATTCATGCACAAAAGGGAGGAACATGCTTCCAATGAGTGTATATGGGCTATGATACTTCTTAGTCCTAATTCTCAGTCCTTCTGGAAGACATCCTTTTCCTTAAACTCCAGGTCTCCATACTGACTTCAGTATGCCTGTAGAAGCCTAATTCAGTCTCATTAAGCTCCAAAGTCACTGGACAGTCTCACTGCTCTGAACTTTAATTGAAATGTCCTGAAATCTAACAGAAAGATGTCAAATATCTGATCAATTTACCTGGGTTAAAGGAGATAGGGGGAGTACTGGGGTATCCATCACTCCAGTCTGCTCAGACAAGAAGTGCTTTGCCCCAGTCAGGTGTGGACTCAGTGCAGGGATTACTGGTTGAAAATCTACAGTTTACTTGATGCAGGGTATTATCACACTGGAGTAAGAGCTGCTTTTAATAACTATAAATCCACATCACCATGAATTCACAGGGAACATAATGTGCTGTGAAATGTCTCATTTTTGGAGTGATCTTGCACTGAAACCAGGCCTCTTCAGCTGAGTCAGTAGAAGTAAAGAGTGTCTATCACTCTGCAGAACTGGATCAACAATATGAAGCTTTAAGTTGGTTTTGATCTTCAAATCTTTGAGTGGTTTTCTTGTTAAAATGATGCATTTGGTCATCTCACAAGAGAGACCCATATATATGTTAAGTAGCCTGTAAGACCCACTTTCTATATTCTAAATCAACTCCACTGAAATACTTCCAGGCTCTTTTTAAATGTCTTCTAAGCTGCACTGATTATTGCTCCGGAAGCCTTTCCCCATCATAACTCTGTATCTCAATATGAAAAGAGAGAGAAAGATTTACAAGCCTGTCAAGCTGACTTTAATATATCTCTTGCTGGATGTGACCCACATGACTTTACCATTGAGCCATTTGGAGTTGTATTGTGCTGTCCTAAGTGGGGGAACATTTCCAAGGCTGCGGTAAATAGCAGGATCCCGTCCAGAAAAATCAATCACAGTTGCAGCATAGAGTTCTCCTCGTGATGTAATCACAGCTGTCGAGTTGTGCCGAGGGTCGTATGGGCACCGAGCCACTCCATTAATTCTGTCAATGATTTTGCTGAGATTTCCTACCTGTATTTAAAAGGAGAGAGAAGAAAATTTAAAGAGCATCTGATTTTTTTTACTGGTATAGAGAATTTTGTTTGCCCATGAGTATCTACTAGCAAATCCCTGATTTTTAAAAATCAGGTAGCTATGAGAAATGTAATCTTAGTGATGACTGAAAATTGATCTTTACATCCATCGTTTGCCAATGTATGAAGTTGTGTCTGAGCCTCACTGATCCTCCTGCTTTGTACAAAGGGCAATTCCCCAGCCAGTAAAGCCCAAACCCGCTTGGTGTAATCAGGTGCTCCTGGCATAGGCAGAGGTTTTCAATCTTCGTAGAAGTATGTATTCTCCTGAATACATACTGGCCTTAAAAAATATACAAATAAACATTTCTCTGGACCTGCTCCTGCCTCTCTTGAATCCAAAGGGAGTTTTGCCATTTATTTTAAAGAAACTTCAAAGTATTCAGTTCAAGGGGTACTCACAGATAAGCTTGTCTACATTCCCCATTTTCAGCGCCATACCCAAGACCTACACAGGCAGCATTTTGTCCAGACCCAACTCACCCATAACATCAACTTTCTGCTCCCCAACTGCAGATACACTCATTGTCCCACAGCAGCCCAAAGAAGAACACCAAAATAATTTCAGTCAGCTACATTTAGAACATATTTTGTGCAGGCATGATAGCCTGCCAAATGACTGGCCTTCCCCAGAGCATGCATCCAACCCTCTCTATCACTGTAACAGAGGTAAAACAGACCTGTCGACTGGAACACACAGGTGAAAAGGCATTGGTACCACAGGTAAAGACCTTCTTGCCATAAACAATCAGCACTCGGACATAGTTCTGGCACTCTTCCTATAGGGACACAAGACAGAGACAAAGGATGTTTGAAAATTTTATTACATTAAAAAAATACCTGTATTGCAGCAGGAATGCACCTTCCTTGGCTCTAACTTGGGCTGAGGTTTGTTGCCTCAAACAGTGCAAAGCTGTAGGGAGCCAGCAGTCTAAGTGAGCAAGCCCAATTTGCTGATTATTTCTCTAACCATAGCCCGGCACAGTCCTGGGGTAGGATGCTATCCATCAGGTTGATTCTGTCATAGCTACAAGTGCCTCCTTCTGTGCTCTGCTTAGATTGGAGGAGAAATTCTCCCTCTTTCCATGATGATACTTCTGACCTATTTTCCCAGTAATGCCGCAGCTTTGAAAACATTACCCAGACACAAACTCCAGTGAAGAACAGCACGTCTGTCTGCACTATAATTCAAACCAGTGCCAGCAGGAAAACAGCAGGAACTTCTCTTTAATAGACCAGGCTGGTCAGGAGAACCTCGTGCTTGAACAAGCTGTTACTTCCTGCCTTCCAGAGGACTGTGTGCTCAGGATTTTCCATGGTAGAAGGAGTTTCTCTTTCAGGCCAGGACAGTGAGAAATAGCAAATTCCCGGTCTCAGTTGCTAGATCACTTGCTGGTACCTATAGGCAACTCCCTCCACATGGCAGTCCCCAAAGGTTTGGGGATCCTGCTGTCCCACGCTGTGCTGGGGTGACAGCACAAGGCTGCAGTTGCCTTTTTTTCAGAAAATCACCTTCTGTTGTTGGAGAGAGCCATGGTCTCTCTTTCTCCCCAATGCCTCATATCCAGAGACCTGTGGAGTGCAGATCAGGCTAATTGAGCATCTCCTGGAGTTAAGCAGCAGAGGAGGAAGAGGCCACATAAGGCAAGGACTTTCTAACAATATACACAGGAAAAGGGAGGTGAGAGACTAGTGTGCAATTCCCAGAGGCAGTGCAAGAGGCTCCAGAACCACCTGCCCCAAGGATCCCCCAAAGAGCCCCAATGAGCCACGTGCACCAGCCTGCCCGCCCTGGGCCACCTCAGAGCAGAGGATATGAGCAATGATTGGCACCCACTGGGCTCCAGGGGAAGAAAGTCTATTGTGTTATACCAGAAATAGAAAAGGAAACTTGTTAGAAAATAGCAACCTCAGCTGGGTTACCCTGGCTGCTTTGCTTTCCTCCCTCCAATAGATTGTCATTTGCCACTTAGTTGAGCCTACAGCTGCAAACACCACTTCTCCCTCCTGTAAGCAGCAATCATTCTGCAAGCTCCCATCTCACAGCACTCCATGCTGTTGATCATTTCCCTGAAGACTTCATTTGCAAGACTCAGCAGTGTAAAAACACCCCCTATCATCTGGAAAGGAAGGGGCTTGCTTAGTTGGATTGCACACTATCTTATTTCATTTGCTGTACAGAAAGAATTCAATATAGAAACCTGCCAGTTGGCAACTGCATGGGCATGATATGTGATCATGCCCATGGCACAGACTGCACTCCAGAGCCAGCCCAGGAGCATTTGCCCAGCCTGGAGTGAGGCTACAGAGTGCCAAAGAGCAGGTCCTGCTAGTCTTGAGAGGCAGCAGGAATCAGATACCCAATTCTGATTCCTGCTGCCCAAAAAATGAGAGCTTAGATTCATAGCTGGGTCAACTCTTTATTTCAGAAGCAGATCAGTCATGGTGACAGTGCATCAGTCTATCAAATAGGACTTTGAGAAGCACTGTCTCAACTTCTGTGTGTTGAGAATAGTGGTCTCACTGCTTCCTTTAACAAGACAAAGGGCTTTCCAGCCTCTCTGCTCTCTCCTGCCATTGCTGCTTGGTGCTGAGAGTCCTGTCAGCTCCTGCCTGCCTAGAGATGTCTGCATTTTATGACTGGGTAAAGTAATTCCTCTTTCTGTAGAGTACAGTTATTCAATACCACATAATTTTAGGACCACTATATATTTGACTGCAAAGTACTAAAAATTCTTGAGCGAATGCTGTTAAAAAAAAGTATTAGGTTGTCTCCCAACAGAGTTTTGTTTTCAGAATATGATTGATTTGCCATCTAACCTAGAATGCCATTCTGTACTCAAATTTCACACAGCAAGAGAGTACCCATCTGCTCCCCCTCCTCTGCCACCATTCTCTGCTTTGTGCAAGGTCTGAGCACAGCTTCTGATCTAAAACAACTAAGACCAGTTATGTTGTTGGACCTTTTCCTGCCTAGCTACTACAAAGTATTCCTAACTAAAGCCCTGTCCAGCCAAAATCTAAAATCCTAATTTGGAGAATTCTCTTTATTTGCACAGAACTGTATTACAGATTAACAAACATCAATTTCTATAAAAACCTTCCCAGCTGAGAAGATAGCACACAAAAACAATTTCTCTGGAAGGTCACGTGCTGCAGTCTACTGGCAGTGATGAATCTGCTGCATACTTTTACTCCATTTCTACTGCTTAAAAATAATGCTGTTTGGTGTGGGCCATGTCCACCTGTAGTTGTTCCTGTGAATTAACTGAGCAGGCATTTTCCCTAGACCTGCCTTACTGATGATGGTATCAGCACTCCATGCTCCTGGAGGAAGGGCAATGATAATATACTCATTTCATGCACTGGTCTCAAAGCAATTTATACACTTAAAGCAATGTTCTGAAACAGATGTACATTGTCTGCCCTGCTCTCTCAGCTGGGTGAATTGAAACAATGCAGGTTCTAAACTTGCTCTGGTGACACACTGAGTGAGAGGACAGACACAAAGGTCTCACTACCAGACCACACCTCTCCAACCTGCCTGGCCCAAAGCAGAATATAGTGCTCATCTCATGTTTCTTATTGCTGTATCCATCACATCTATCTATGAAGCCACCAACAAAAACAAAGAAGAAACAAAACCACTGAAATGCTCCAGTTTGCAGGATTTTTCTCAAGACTGTGTCTGGGAGATTTAATTAGATTCTCTTTCTCCCCCATTCTCAAAATAAACAGCAAGGAACAGCCTCCTCTCTGTGTTCTTTGAACCAGCCTGGATTTGCTCTGAAAAGTTATTCAATACAGTGCTCTCTGCAACAAGTCATAGCTGAGGCAACTGGTTAGTAAAACGATCTCACAAACCCCTACAGAAAATAGGAGCTATTTAATGTAGTTTCTTCCCTGTGGCTGGAAAACTCTGCACACAGGAAGCAAAATTCAGATGGGCTTTAATATAAGCAGAAAATTTGGCAAGTTTGAATCCACCTCTGTCCAGACAAGACAATATTTGGATCCTGCTCTCACATTATGGAGCAGACAGTTAAATCTGTGTATGATCAGTCTGCAAATCTCATCACCAGAAGATATTACTGGGATCAAGAGATTAAGGTTTTAAATAAACGGGGAAGACTGCATATTTATATGGTTATAAGAATAACTCAGTTATGTTAGTTAGGATTATTATTAAATATATGGCAGAGCTGATGAAAACCTGTGCCTCACCGCCAGAGAATTAAGCATATTTCTGATTTTCCTATGAATTGCATGTTACGTACTTTGAGGTTCTTGTTCCTTCCTCAAAATTACCTGGTACTGGTCCCTTTATTGAGATAGGGCCATGAATTTAGAAGGTATCACTTTTCTCCAGTCTAATGACCCTTGTTTTCCTAGAAAGGAAGAGGACATTACTTCTAATGCTCGACATTACAGGCCACAGGATCTCACAGTCAGAACAAACTGCACTGAAGCCCCTTCCTACCACCCCCTCAGCTTAAGCCTATTCTCGATTATTTGGGGTTTGGTCACATTTAGAGTTACTGTTCACCCACTGGCTGTGAATGCTGTATGTGCATGCCTGTGGACAGGACCAGGTCTCCCTCTAGCTCACACAGATGTCAAGTTGCTTTGAGAGCACAATTCAAACCTGAGAAACAATAGTGGTGCCCTGTTACTGCCTTCATTCATGTGGACAGATCAGCAAATGGAGAGGCTGACCTCCTGCAGCTTCCATTTGAGGTAAAATTCAAAAAGTCTCAGGTTTCTGCAAATAAGCCAGCTGTAGATGCCTCTTAGTTGTTTATTCTGTCATCTCTTAACACCAGAGTCCTAAAATGTTATAAACCCTTAATCTCATTGTACAGATGCATTTTTCTTTGAAAGCATAGCTATATTTAGACACTACTTTAATGGCTTTCTAGTTTAAATAAACTACCCAAACCCTGTTGTCAGAGATCTCCTTTTTAATTATTTTTTTTAGGCCAACACTATTTCATCCCATACTGATATATTTTACAGTTATACATTATATGAGAAAAATAGCTGTTGCAGACAGTCTGACAGTCTGGAGCACAAACTGGAGTTCAGAGAATCAGCCAGCAGAACTCCAAATTACCCCTTCAGTGACATTTTAGAGTACAGCAAACATTTAATGTATATGCTGCAGTTTAGCCCAATTTATTAAAAAACAATCAAGACCTAACTTGTTCTTGAGCACTGCTATTGATACAGTCTCAAATATCTGTATTTATTTTTTTGGACAAGCAATTCTGTTACTGAGCTTAAGCCAAGGCCCCAACCAAACTACCCTTCTCCTCTCAATGCAATAGATAGCAAAGAGAATTGCTAATGATTTTTCCAACCAGATGTTCTTTAATCAAATTTATTTGGGGGCTGATTCTGCATTGACAGCTTAGCAGAAGTAATAGGAATGTAGGTTCAGGTCTCTAGGAACAGGTACAAAGGGGATAAAAATAGTTGATGGCCTCCCAGTTATTTCTGTTTCCCTGGAGATTTTTATGGTGCCTTTCCTACCTGGATGCCTATTATTCTTAAGTGGTATGGAGTTTTCCAATTCCACCAGATAAGCAGATAAGCATCCTCTGTGTGACACAGAGCCACTGGAAGGCCTGAAATAGCTGATTCCTCCGTTAGCTCAGCAATTTCTATGCACCAATCCCATTCTACTGGGTTGTAGCCTTGGGCTAGGATTCCCCTGTAACCTTGTGCATCCACAGCAACACGACAGCTTAAAAAAAAAAGGGTTAGAAGCTCTCCTGGCAGTGCAGTGGGACAGCCCAGCTGGGTGCCTATCAGACACTTCTCTCACTTCTGTCTTGCTCCGGAAGTGTTATTAGTGCATCATCTTCCTCCTGGCTACACAAAGCTCTTAGGGCAGAACGTAAGAGCTGCCATTTCTCACTGTCATTTTCACAAATGGTTTCTTTACACAGTTTAAAATGATGGTGTGCTGCTTTTGGAAAGTTAACAAATAATTTGGTGCTTAGACAAAAGAAAAACCAAAGTTCTAATGTTTAAAAAGCCACAATTTTCCATGTCAGACAAAATTCCTTAGATGTGGTGGATGTGGAATGTTATGCAGAGACAAACCAATTACAAACTAGGAGCTGAGCAACTCCTAATGAAATTAAATACACCTCTTACCCTTCTGCTCTATCCATCATTCATTTTATCATCACCTCTGGATGATTTCATTTGGAAAAAAACAAAGAAAGGCCACATAACACTGACTTTGTTCTCTGCACTGTCTCTCCATAATGTGGATGTTTTCCAGGGGACAGTTTAAAGATATTGATCATGCTACACTTTATAAATGCTGCAAAAATAAGAATGATTACTTGTGGAAGCCAGCATGGCTGTCCAGAGACATGGCAAGCAAAGCATGTATGCTTCTTTGAGAAAACCACAAGTTTTAGTTGATAAAAATAACATCAATAAAAGAGACTTTTCTGAGGTGCTTGTTTTAATACTGCATGATATATTACAGAGAGCTAATTTTAAAATCAAGTTCAGGAACTTATATATTAAGTGATTAAAATCTGATAAATTACTGTGATGAAAAAATCCTCAAAGTGAAATCACTCATAAACATGCAGTTCTAGTGCAGCTGCAGCTGGAGTGGTACCAGCCCAGTATCAACATTTTTTTTAACAAACATTTACCCTAAGCATGGCAAAAGTAGCAACTACCAGTAAGGCCAGTGCCTCACTGTGTATATATATAGTCATATGTGCCAGGATGGTTGGTGAGCTGGACAACAACAAATAAAATACATTTTTAAATTATATCATGTATTAAAAAAAGAGGAACAAAAGGGCTTTATGTATAAGCATGGAGATTACATCCCAAGAGTAGTAACTATGAAAAGGATTTAGTGGTCACAGTGGCCAGGCAATTCTGCATGATCTCCTGCAGCAGAGGAGCTTAGAAAACCACCATGTATATGAACTGAGGAGGGTGAAAGGCTGTTTTAATCACACTCAGGCATTAGAGAGATTGACAAGGGAATACAGGTGAAAAATTGGAGTGTACAGAAAACAGACAAAAAGTATTCAAGGGCAGTAGAAAAATGACTTAGAGGCTTGGAGAACTCATCTTTTTACTTTATCAAGAAGCCTAAGCAATGCATTGACAAGAGCATATAAGTGCCTCTGTAAACAATAAATATTTGTAACTAAAAGGCTCTTCAATCTTGTAGAGAAGGGCAGAATGAAACCCAGCCACTTAAAACCGAAGCCAAATCCAAATCAAAAATAAAATACATGTTAACAGGAAAGGTGATCTGCCATTAGAACAAGCCAGCAAAGCACAGGCAGCATATTTGCTTCAGGCCTTCAGAGCAAAACTTTCCATCTTTTTCAAAAAGGTACAGCAGACAAATACAGGTACTGAGCTCAATTTAGGAAAAAGCAGGTGAAATTTAAGGCCAGAGGTGTCAGAAAAAATGGTACCTTCTAACCTTACCAGATTTTTCATCTGCCTTTTCTCTGGACAATAGGTATTTAAATGTGAAGTAACTTTTATACCATAATAATTACACTTCTGTGATACACATTTTGTGGCTTTTATTCTTGTGCTTCTTATTTTTCATAGGGTACAGCTCCATACATTTTAGGAAGAGAGTTCCTAAGTAGCAGGAAGAATCTTATTTAGATACTCACCAGGCACAATAAAAAAGGCATTTTAATACATGAGGCAGTTTTTAAAGCTTCACCTAAAATACATACATTATTAAATGGGCAAGGAAAATGTGCCAGTCATATAACTTAGGCAAACTGTACTGTGAATTAATGTAAAAGCCAAACGTTCTCCTTATTTCTAGCCTCTATCACTACATATCTAAGTGCTTGACAATCCATTTATCTATCATCAAATCATCTGTGCTGGGTAGAAATCTGCCATTAGTCAAGTTTTGACAAAGCAGAGCTGAGGGAGACAGAGCTTTGCATCTTGTACCACCATTGCACAGCAGAATCAGATATGTTCCCAATAGTGCTGCCCTCACCTGCTGCATTTACCCAGCCCAGGGCAGAGATCCTGGGTCAGATCAGGACTTAGCTGGAGTAGGGCACTTCATCACTGCCTAGTCTGAACTCGGTATTTTTGAGGCGGTGCTGAGTCATTTCTCTGCAGTGTAACTAACAATGAATGTAGAGGGGGACTCAGCTGTGGACACACAGGTTAGAGTAGATAGAGACCTGGGAGATCAGTATTTGCTTATCTACTGCAGAATCCTTCTGCCTTTGTACCTTCCTGTCTTGTCAGATTCTTAGTCAACACCTTTGTTTGCCATTAATTGTAAGGCAAGAAGTGCCTAAGAGTCAGTTTAATTACTGTTCCTCCAAACTTCACTCATGGTCACTGGACCCACCAAATTATTCCAAGCTCTGTTTCATAATCAGCATAAACACAGCTGTTCAAAGCATTATCCTCATGAAATTTTTTTGCAAACCCTTTGCAGTGTGAGAAGGCGGCAGTGAAGATACTCATTGGTACCCACTGGTTACTTTTGGCATAACAGTAACAAAGATAGATTGAAATTACCCTAGAATTTGTTCAGTCACACGCATGGCTTTATCCAAGGGTTGACAAAATAATTCTGGGTTACAAATTCAAATTCTTCATGAACAACAGGATATAACTTAAATCTCACACACTTTACAAAGGAAGAAAAGAAGAAAAGCCTTTCTTTGCACATCTAAAGTGCAAATACCATAAATTCAAAAATTCCTCATGTCTTAGATTTTGGAGTTTTCCAGTTTTGTCCTACTTATTCTCATTGCTGGACATTGTTTGGTGTTTGCCCATCCCAACCCATTTTGCCTCCATGTTGATTTCCTGCATAATGCAGTTTCTACATGAAACTCTAACATATATGTTCTAGGATACCCATACTCCAGTTCTCCACAGCTACATGAAGCAAATTGTTGCCTATGTGGCAAAACTCAAGATAGCTTTTTTTGTGTGTGTATAAACAATCTAATACAGTAAACACATAAAATTTATCATATAAAATTAGTATTGTTGATGGAAGATCAGATAATCCTGTGTTTAAAGTAGTAAACTGGAATGTGGCAGATTCTAGCATTTTGGGCAGCCACACAATCACTCTCTGCTTCATTGTCTGTGTCTAAGCAAAGATTTTGCTTATCCTGTCTTATCTCTTGTCCAGCTCCTCTGGTTTGGACTGAGAGCTCTTTGCAGTGTTGTATTAAGCACAATAGCAACCAGAGGGTTCAGCTGAAGCCTAAAGATTTTTGAAGAGCACAAATATAATATTTGACAAATCAAAACATTTCCTGCTTTTAGACAGATGCTTTCATTTTAGCTTCTCAGAAGAAGAGTGGAAAGGCCCCATAGCTGAATCAGAAATGCCTGCAAACTCTGGAGTTTTGAGACAGGATGTGCTAGTTCAAGCAATTCTTACTTCAAACTGCAGTTTAACAGAGTGCACCTGCCTCTGAAGCAGTTCTGTGACATTCAACCTGAAGAGACTGCAGTGTGCAAGCAGATTCAATTCACACCTTCCAGGGAATTACACAACTATGAACTCTAACTGCAAGCAAGCATTGAATCCCATAGGGCTGAATGCCAGTGGCTCATTGCTGAGGACCTGGGCTAAGCCAACATTCCTGGCCTCACACCCCACTGCAGGATGCTACCCCTGGCTTGCCACCACTCTGCTCCCTGATGTGTAACAAATTGTGTCCTCTCCAGCTGTGAAATCACCTTTCAATTTCATGCAGAGCAAGTGTAATAACTTGGACAGGGGGCCTTTGAAGTGGCTTGCATGATGGTGCTTCTACACATGTGGTAGGAGAGCTAAACTGCTGCAAATTTGCAAGCTCAAACTGGTGTCAGACATTCTCTGTGTGGATTTCACATGTTGCAAATATATTTACCCATAACATCATTGTATCAAAGCAAAACTTACCTCTGTTTTCCCTTTACTTTGACAGGACCTCCTGGTGTCCTCATCTGAACCCCATGCTGTTGCCTGAAAAACCAAAATGCACAAGTCACACAAGAATGCCACCAACCACCAGGTCTGGAGAGTCCCAAAACAAAAGCCAGCATCTCCAGCCAATTCACACAGCCCAATTTAAAAGCAGCATTGTGACAGTAAACATGTATCTAACTCCCACTGTGCTCACAGTGCACACAAATGATAAATAGATGAGAAGTCCAGAGGCAGTGGCAACTGGGATGTTCACAGAGGACAGAATTTAATTTACATGTAAATATAACTTCTGATCATCATTCAGCTGGAAGGTCCAAGACATAAGCCCCACACACCAAGTCATCACATTCTTTTTGAAGAGGACAGTGCTGTATAAACCCCCAGCTTTCATCACCAAAAAGAAAAATTCCCTACAGCAAAGTCCAACAGTTCTGCACAAATCAGTTGGTCTTCTTAAATTCACCCCCAAGCTTATCCCTTCTAAGTAACCCTGGAGTGAATCAAGCTGGATCAAAACCTGGAGCTGACAGGTGAAACCCAGAGAGATGGGAAGAGGGGAGAAAGGCTGATGGTGATTTGTGAGGCCAGACAAGTGGGGTCAGGTCCTGAGGTAGAGTAAAACACACTCGAGCTGAGGGCACTATCGACTGGGCCTGAGAGCATGTGGGGTCCCCCCAGCTGACTCTGACTTCTTCAGAATGAACAGCCCATTCCTTCACAAGAAACGTCAAGACCAGAAAAGCTGCATTAGAGAGAACTTTTCAATTTAAAATATTTAGCAACATTCTGAACATTCAGTGCCCTCCCCAGTTTTCCTCCCTTCAGCACTTTTTAAAAATAGTCCTTACAAATTCAAGCAGGTATTGTTAGCTGGAGGTGAAAATACATATAAATATCCATATTATACATAATACATCATTCTGAGTACCAGAAAAAATAGCTCTGTTACATAGGGAAAGGCCAGGCTCACAAAGTTCAGATAAAGATCCAAAGTTCCCCTAACAGAGCCAGGTTTTCTTTATTTTTATTTTCCTCAGTCCATTACCAACAAAGGAAATAGCTTCAAAGTTTGGTCCGGATCTGAACTCTTCTTGAACTTCTCACTGCAGCCAATATACTTTTTAAACCCTGGGCTGCCATAGAAATTTTCCCCTTGACACATGATAAATCCAGTTTTTTGCAGGAGAAAGTTGGGAAACCACTAAAAAGAGAGGATGAATTTTCCCACTCCCAGCTCAGGTCCATGAAGACACTCATTCAGAACTACAAGAAATGCAACTAGCCAGGAAATGCATTTATATACAGCATTTGGGGAAACAGTATTTCCATCTCATTCAAAAAGGGGGAAAAAAAAGGCATCTCTCCATTAGCTGAGCATTCCATTCAATTTGGCTTGAAATAAAGACTTTATGAGCACAGGCAAAGATCTGGTGAGAGAAGGGAAGAGCACAGATCTTTCCCTGGAAGCCACATGGGAAGAATCTCCCATGTACTGCAGTCCAATCCATGGCAAAGGCCAAAAGTTTGTGCCTCAGAAGGGTTTTGTGAGAGCTGAGATAAATCCTTGCTGAAAAGCATCATTCAGTCATATCCTGAGAGGAAATGTCACTGGATTGCAGGGCTCACATCACAAGCCATCATCGGAGAACAAGGAATTTTGCAGGGTGACTACCAGGAGCCCTTGACACCAGAAGAGCAACTACAGCAGCATTTTGATCTGCAATCCCAGCTCTAGCCCATGCTAGAGTGTCCTTGTACCTTCAATCAAGTTTTGACAATTTTAATTTAAAAAAGAAGAAAAAGATATTCAGAAAAGAGATCACTTATTGGGAGGCCCTTCTTCCCATTTCAAAACCAGAGACAGAAAACTTTCCATTATACAGTCCAGTTCACCTTAACAGTGCTTGACAGGAGAAAATGAAAACAAAAATTGTTGGTTGCTTCAGCAATCGATGCTGCTTCTCTGCAAATACTCTGGGTCATCTGGGATTGCAGCAATACAACACAGAAGAATTTGGCCTCCCAGGGGTCACCCAGCTCTTCCTGCCAGACACCTACACCACAGAACTTTGAGGCCTGTTGCAAACATAGCTCTAGTGAGAGCAATGGTCTCCTCCAGCTATGTTCTAATGTGCCTACATGTTTTCTTTTATTAGGCACATTGCCCTTCAGCCTTCTGAAGCAGTACCTTGATGAGTCTAGAGATAAAGAAGATCTTGGTGATGGCCCAAATTATAGCAACATGTTGTTTGTGACTGCACCATTAGTCAGGGTGCACTTCATTAGAGCTAAGAGGATAATTAAGCAATATGGCAATCCAGAGCATATTTTACAAGTCCCACACATGTCTTTGTCAGGACAGGGAGGAGCTAGCTTGAGGGCTGAGTAACTCCAATGACCTCTGGTGACTCGAAGAAAATATTCATGACCCTGCAAAGCAGAACATCTTGACAATAATAAAAGTATAATTGCAAAGCCAAACAGCTAATGCGCACTTAAATATTTGTACTGCAAGGTCTGCTGAGCTACAGCCTAGACAAGGCCTTGTGCTGGACTCCCAGGAGCCCACACACATCTGTGGCCATGGCCTGTGGCTTGGACCTGGCTAGGCTCAGACCTCTGAGCTTGGGGCTTTCACATGAGCTCTCCAGCATTGTCTGGTTTCTTTACTTGACTGATCAGCTGTCTTTTCAGGTGAAAATGTCCCACCCTTATCACCCCTGTTGCCTTCATCTCCTCTGTGCAATCTCTCTGTGTGATGCTGGTGCTCTGTGTCCTCTCGCTGGTGTATCCAACCCAAGCCCCTCCTCCAGAGATGAGCATATCTTCTTCCTCTGCCTTAGATCCATTTTGCCCCAGGATCAAACTAATGGACATTTGACAGAGCAACTTTCAGAAAGATGTCTCTGTCCAGAGTGCATCTGTGTTACCCATATATTTATCAGCGAGGCAGAGACCTACTTAACACTTGCATAACACAACAGCACTGTAAGAGATGCTTTGTACTTTTGCTTCATTACCTGATCACAATACTTCTCAAAAGCCAGGTTCTTGAACAATGGCTTAGGTGCCTCCCCTCCCTTTCCTCATCTCCCTTAACAAATTATTTTTTCTCTTTTTTTACTGCTTTAACTGCCTCGGCACACTTGGATGAGGTACAAACTGTATCCACCAGATGTTTTGGTCACTCTGTTGGGATATCATCCTGAATTTATGATTAATTTTCTCAGTTGTCTGAGACATTTAAGTTTCCCAGCCCCAGAAAACACATCTGGCATTATTTTTATACCTCCTGCTACATATGTCAGTCAAAAGCAGTACACACCTCTGGACCCAAATGCAATAAAACAACTTTCATGGCATGGGTCATGGAAGACAGTCTGGATGAAGACGTGACAAACCCGGAAGCAGGGCTATATCCAAATACAGGACAAAATGTACTTACCATGTGCTTAAGCAACCAAGCAAACAGCTTTTTAGGCTGTCAGGGTGTCAGCAATTCCTCCCATTACATCCTTATCAAGAGCACTCCAGCTTTTCATGCACCTCCTTACAAACCCACAAGTATCTCTTCCCTCATGCATTTCCAGAAGAAATGCATTTTCTAACAGTGTTTCCAGCCACTTTGAGGACCTCCTCTATAACCACATGGCCCTTTTGCAGAATAGGGGGACCCAGATTCATGTGCCACATGAAGGCAACTGCTCAGGGCTGCAGCTGCTGTGCAAGATGAGCCATGCAAACCAGGGGCAGGACTGCCCAGCTAGCTGTGCAGACAGACACCAGAGGACGAGCAACTTTGTCCCTGAACTGAAAATGCAAATAAATGTGCCTTCCTTCAGCCTATGTGCAAGGACAGATGGCCCTTCACATCTCCGTTTCTTGAGTTCTACACAGGCAGATTTTCTCAAATATTAAAAAAATTAAAACTGCATGTTTGTGTGTTATTTCTGCATTTTTAGGAGTCCCATGAAGGAGACAATCACAGATAAATTGTTGTATGTACAATCACATGTACCTGGTGCAACATTGCCCAACTAGAAATCAACAGGAATGGGCCACAATAGCCACTATTCAGTGCACATCTGAATATTCAGAGGTCACATCTGGACACAGAAAGAAAGAGTTAATGTCTCTCCCAATAAATTATGAGCTTCACAGTTTGCTACCATTTCTGACTGCAGATAACAGTGCTCTAGAATTCTAGCTCATCATGTGCTGTCACATCAGTTATTCAGCATGCACTGCTGAAAGCAGCTTTCTAGATACACTTATTTAATTACATGTGCATCCTAGCGCTGGCATCCAAAGTGCCTGCCTGTCACTAGCAAGTCTTGTTAACAATAGTTATGTGCATCCTCAACTGCTAATGTGAAAATTTCTTAGACTTCGATGGAACAGCTTTTACACTCAGGTCAGCAATTTATAATTACTTCAACACCACAATATGAATTTATAGATTATGCATTCACTAATCCCTGCGCTGTACTTGTACAACAGAAGTTGCAGGTTTTCATGCAAAACCAGAACATTGCTTTAAAGCTGGAAAGTTAAAATTGGAGGAGAATATGTTACATGCATATTTATCAATTAAACCTATTGGTAATTAGACCTATCTATGGTGTTTTATTACAAACCTATCCATCTTTTACCAACCTCACTTCTGTGAAACAAGTGCTCCATGCAAACCAGTTGCATGCCCACAGACAGACCCACAACCACGTTGTTCTCTCCTATTAGGGGAAAAATGTGTAATATCAGAATGCACATTGTGTATGTTTGAAAGGAAACAAAAAACCCCTCAAGTACAAGCTTACTAGAAAAAAATAACAAAAACCAAAACCACCACAAAACAAAACAGACAAACAAGCAGCCCCCCCACACTTGCACGCCCCTCCCCCCCAAATCAGGTACTGATTCTGGGAGATGCCAGCTTTTTCCAGAAAGTACTGGATTCCTCAGGTTTCTGCTACTGTCAGCAGATGCAGAAGCAAAAAGAAGCAAAAGCAGCACCTTGTGTCCCAGGCTTGGGCGTGCAGGGATTGCTGACGCAGGAGTTTCCATTTCCATCAGCCGTCCACAGGGCCCACAGGAGACTTCCCAACCTGCCCACGGAATGCGAGGTGATTTTGGTTCCCCACTTGTGCTCTGAGGGCACCCTGAGCAGAGCCTGCCAGTCACATCACCCTTTGCTGAGTTATGCATGAGGAAGGAGGGCAGGAGGTGCTGTGCTGTGACAGCTATTGTGCACTAGAGACCTGAACTGGCAGAGTTATTCCTTTCCCTGGATTTTTGTTTACGTCTTCCTTTCCAGTAATGGTACAAGGCACTAGTATGTTCAGAAAAATGTACCTCTGAAAAAACCAACCAATTTGCTTCCTAGATTCCATGTACAGGCCAAAAAATCTCTTCATCTCTTATTTACATTCATAAAATTTTTTTGTATCAGCTCATTTCACAGCAAGGTATGGAAACTTTTCTTCAAGTCTGCAGAGAGAAGAACATGGAGGGACTGTATTTCTGCCCTGCATTTAAGATCTGCCAACTTTCATGTAAATAAAGCAAATATTTACACAACCAACTGGACCAGTTTAGCTTAATCACATCCTTGAGGGCTTTGCTAAATTGGGGTGCAGAGTCATTCCCACGGTGGCTGCTCAGAAGCTGGTTCAGTCCTGCACAAGATGCCAGCCTCAATCTTTCCATCCATGTTGTTGTGAAGATCATTGCCTGTCAACACTGAAAGACTGAAATTCTCAGAACTCAGGATTCCAACACATCCATACTGATGAACAGATTTCAGATGTCTAAAATATCACCCATATTTTCTTGCTGATAATGACAAATCCATTACACAACAGTTTCCCTATGTTTCTGTATTCTTTGTAGCAGCAGTGTAGATCTACCCCTCTCTGGGCAAATGCTGTTGCATTTAAAAGAAATTGGTAAATGCTGGGTCTTACAGCACTTAGAAGAAAAAAGTCTTTCAAAGAAGTTCTATAGGCTGGATGCAGAAAATCCATGAAGAGGTTTTTCCATTTCTATGGTGTTTACTGTGAAAACATTTCTATAACTCTTTAGCCATTTCTTCCCTATGTAATCCTCCAGAACTTCTCCATAAATACTTGTTGCCTTAGTCTAAAAGTGGGAAGTTAAATTCCCTTTTTGAAGCATTGGTTTTCGTCTCTTGAGGGCAAGTAACATTTACAGTGCTCCACAAAAAATAACTTTTTGAAATCTAACTTTTTTATAATAAAACACAGTAGCTGAATACCCTAGAGGCCATTTCTGAAGTTCCAACACTGGTAATTTATTAAAACTGTGATAAGCATGTCTGATAAAAAGATAACTAATACCAAAAGAACAGAATGCCAAACTTCAATAATTAGTTCTGCTTCACACTGCAGTATACAAATTGCAAATCACTGCTGCGTGCAGTGACAGGTATGAGGAATGATCATAGAATTCAGTCGATTCATTGCAGGGAGAGGAGGGGGTTTGGATGAAGGGAATTGCATTGTGTGTTACCAAATTATTAATTGATTTCCCTTAAGTCATCTCCGATCCTTCAAGATGTAGTAAAACTCAAGCTGTTTGCTCCACTTAAACCCATAGTGCCTAACAACAGACTGGCCCAGTCACATGGCTCTTCTGGTGTGGCTGGACAGTAACTCAGCTGGGGAAGACCTCAAATGTAACACTTGGAAGATGGAGGTTGGCAAACAAATAAACAAACAAGTGAAATAATCCATCCATGGGTTTCAGTTCCCATAACCTTAATCTCTTAATTAGACTTCCTCTCTATAAACAAATGTCAGCATCTTACTATAGAGGGATCGCTTTTGGCCTGGCATTTATTGGCTGCTGAACACAATCATTCACTCATCCATGCCACAGAAGAAGTGGATGCTTCATACTGGCATAGTAAGGATGGAATAATCCATCAGAAATAAGGATGTGCTCATTTTAAGAATGGATATTTCACTCAGTTCGAAATAATACCATCTTTGGATATTCATGTTTCTCTGTCTCATGGACTCTTATCACATCCTTGCAAATAGAAATGCTGTAGTCTGAGGAATGCTCCTCTGCCCTGGTTCACCTATGGCACAAAAAAATGGTGTCCATCCACACTCAGCAGACAAGTAGACAGGGAGCAGAGTTTTCAGAAGACTGACTTTGTTCTCTTTGGTTTCATTCTTAAGCCTTGCTGATTTAGAGTAAAGTCTGTCCTCTCACTTTATGTTTCCAGGCACACCTGGACAGAGCACCACTCTAACACCTGGCAGAACAGGGCCCCAGACTCCAGGTAAAGAAGTTCTACTCTTTTGTCCAAGTTATCCCAGCCCTAATGAGGTCCTGTGCCTCAGATGAGTCATGGTCACCTACCCTGCTCATGGTCCTCCTGTATCACAGATGCAAGGTAAAATGCTTCACAGTTTTCCTCCTGTGCACAGCTCTGCAGTAAGTGGGTAAGCCCCAGTACCACAGCTGGGTGTCTGTGCCTAAAGGCACAATCTGCTCTCAACTGCAAATGTTATTTTTTCAGAGAACGTTTTTAGCTGCTGTGAATTCTTTGGTGGTCAATGCTCCTGATTTTCTCTCTTTCACAGCTTCAAAGTCCCTTGTTATTTACTTGTATTTTAGAAGCACGTAGAGGAGTGAACTGAGATTGTGACCCCATATTTCTAGGCAATAAGCAAACATACTGTGGGAGAGAATTTCTGCCTGAGAACATTTACAATCTAAACAGAAACCCCAGGCACATGGGAGGAAGGGAAAACCAAAAGCACAGAGGGGTCAACTGACTAGGAAAAGCCACTGAGCATGTCAGAGGCAGAGATGAGCACTGACCTTTGCTCTCTTGAGAACTAAAAACTTTCCTGTACAGTACAAATGACTTCTTAGACAGCATTTTTTTGCTAGTATCATAAAATACATCAACTGAATCAGTGGTGTATGAGGGAGCAGGGTTAGAGATTAGAACAATGGGCAAGACTTCGTGCATCCTGTCCACTTCTTTCTGACATCTTGGGGCATGTCCACAGTCCCATCTACAAAAAGAAATTTGAGTTTTTGTGCCTTCAACTTCCATTTGTCCTGCAGGAGAGCCCATTAAACAAAATAAGGTCTGTAAATCTGACACTCCCCCCTCTCTGCAGTGTCAGGTAGGAATTTACAGCTCCAGACCATGCATTCCTTTATCTGAAAGGAGCATTGTATGAGGCTTAGCAGATCACGGTTTCTACAGTGTACTCAAATGGAAGCACTGTACAAGTACAAGGTCTTATTATTAAAGATGATTGTCTGAAGATTTAGTAAAGAACATTTGATACCAAGTGTTAAAACTAAAACAGTATTTTCTAAGATAAACAACAGCCATGTACAGATTACAGCTTTTTTCAGCTCTTCAGTAATTTTAGTGTACAAAGAACATGTTACAATGGAGCTGCCGGCTCAGTCTTAGGGGCTGTCAAATTAAAATTCGTATTTGAAGCACGCAGATTGTCGTGCCACTGCTTTAAGTTTATTTTCAGTAACTCTGCTGTAAAACATTTGTAACTTGATGCTGAATCCCATACAGAGGAGAATTTGAGCTTTTTTACATAATGGAATTTTGTCATCCAAATTTGCAGTTTTCATAGGACCTGTGAGCCTCCACTGCAGCCCAGGACTCCCTGTACAAGCCTGTGTAGGTATAGCCTTGCCAAAATGCATTATAAGTAAAATGCAATAATAAATGAGGCATCAGGTAGCAGTGGACAGCAGAGCACTGAGAGACAACAGAGCACAACCACACAAAAGGGAAAGGTCACAGCTCAGCAACCACATAACTCATTGTGAAGTTTTTGTAACCAGAACAGTTTTATTAAATCAGGGCTGGGATTCTTCTGAGACACAAAGTGGACACAAATGGGAGAAAGCAAGAGGAGAACACACATTAACCAAGGGCAGGAGAGATGCTGGCTTAATGGGCTGATTCAAAGTAGGGTAAACCTTTTACTGACAGTGATAAGCAGGTTGGTGGAAAACCCTTACATTAATACAAGCACTAATGCAATGCCACAAGGATACATCCAAAGAGAGAGGAATCAGTGTAGGGTACAAAGATGATGGAATGCAGAGCTGCCCATAATGATAAAGAAGGAAGGAGTGCACGCTCTGTTCTGACTGTAAACTGAGCTTTGACAGTTACATATTTACACAGCAATGTTAGATGAACACGCCAACATGATGCTTTGGAAGGAAGATACAGCTCTGAAGGAGAAAGATAAAGATGGCACTGCATTTCTGTTTCCACTATCTAGTGTTTATATTTTTATCATTTTGTGTAAAGAAAAATGTCAGTCTGTGACAATGATTTCATTTAGTTGGTGATCTACTTCATTTTGCTTGAACGTGCTTAACAGTGCAATGATTTAGTTGCAAGTTCTATATGGGAACGCTTATCTTTCCCATGAATGCTATTGTTTTTAAGCATGAAAAAGCATGTATGCACCCAAATATAAATTGATAGTTTCAGTAAGCTAGGATGCTAGTGAAAAAAAGACTTTGAAGCCAGTTTAGAATGAATGACAACATCTAGAACTGGAGAACAGCAGAGGGGATGTTGGGGAAAGATGACTATGTTTTTCCTATTAATGCACACCAAAAGCATACAGAAACTGAGATGAGACTTTTAGCACACTGGGTAATTAACAGCCACAGTAGAATTTGGTTTCTTGCCATGTCACATTCAGTTTACAGCTTAGGATAACAAACATTTACAAAATGTACTGGAGATTACAGAGACATAAGATTATATGTTAAATCAATAAAATAACTAAATAAATAGGCTAAAATATACTGAGGAGGAAATAAAGAAAAATAACACTGCAGTCAAGCACAGGTCAGGAATATAAATACAGCTGATGCACAGGCAGGTGCAGATGTCACTGGCCAGGTGGGTATCCCATAGTACTACTTCTCATAGCACCAGCAGTGTTTATTCTGTAAAGAACAGGCTTTGTTTTGGGGTTTCTTTTCTTCAGTTGATACAAACAAGGTACAACAAGCTATTTCTAAGAAGTGAGCCAACAAATGGAGTCACAGCAATGGTTTCCCTTGATATAGTGGAAGCAATTCTTCTTTCGAGGCTCCTCTACCGCCAAAAGATGTCCATCTCCACCCCTTTATGTTCTTTGGCAGAGTCGCCATTCAGAACCAAATCCCTCCTTCTTCTTTGTGGCCTCGGCTGATAGATGTGACAAGACTTCTAAGCAGCCTCCTCTTACTGTTTTGCACAATGATTTCTGGAGTAGGAGGTTCAAAACCCCCTCCAATGGACTAGCCCATATTCAGTACAAAATCAATTTACCATGGCTATAGTCTCCTTTGTATTTCTGCATCAAGCAAAGCGATTTTGTTCTCCTTCATTTTTCTACTCTGGGTTTCCTTGCCATTGTAACTCTTTGAAACTCACTGCTTATGGAGAGATGTTAAGAGCTCTCCACTATACATTTTTTGCATTCTCTCCCCCTCTGCTTATGGACAAATCCTACACAGTCAACTGAGTGCAACTTTGTGCACCCGCGTTAAGGGTTCAGCTATAAAAAGCAATCTGTCCATATATGCTTCAAACTGAAAATGCAATCACTGAAGCACATGTGAAACCTCTGTGTATTATCAGCTTTCTAAAGTGGGGAAGTCTTGCATTTTTTATTCCTCTCCAGGTTACATCATTCAATATACTTGTTCAGCATTTATTTGTTTGCTTTGAGAGGAAGCTAAAATAAGTTTGAGGAACTGTCCAATTTGGATCTGATTCTCACAACAATTAGGCTAAGATTCAGGAATCAAAATCAGCACTTCCTGCAGTATTATAGAGACTAATGAAGAACTAAGTTGACATTTTCACTATTCTGTGCCTTCTGTTTTTCTTTAGGGAAATCACATCTATTGCATTTGGGGGTGCTAATACTCTTTCAGATGACAAACACGGCAATATATTCTCATTAAAATTGTGTAAGAGGTTGAACATGGTTTGAGTCTTGCCTTTGGTTGGAAAAAAAAAAGTAGGCAGTGCACAATTAAACAAATAAATGTGCATGTGATTTATTTTATCCTATCAACATTCTTTTCTGGTTGTGCACTTACGCTTAGTGTAGTACAACCAAAAGGGGAAAAAAAAGGCACTGGAAATCTTTAATTAAGTGAAAGCTGCATTATTGAGACCAAACGAAAGCTTTGAGACTACTTTAATGAGCCAAGGCCAGTCTTGTGCAAGCCAGAGAGATTGGGAAAGTTTTGCAAGGCAGGCTGAAAACAGAGATCCTGCCTGAGCCTGCCTGTACCACAGGAACTTAAGTGAAACCAGACTCTCCCTCTTGCTCTTCCCCAATATAAAGTAATAGCTTTTGAGCTTCAATAATATGGGCAAAAAGGAGTCTTTGTACTTTCCCTATTCAGTTCAGCAGATGTATGTCTGAATTTCCATTTGTTTTCTAGCACACCTAGAAAAAATTTCTAGCCTCTGTTCCTCCTATGCTTTTGACATCTACTACAGAAACACATGAAGCACATGGACTACCCAGATGCATACTGATAGGCCTTTCTGTTGAAAATTAAAAGGCAATTCTGCCCCAGTGAGCCTAAATCCTAGGGTAGAGGTGAAACACAACACGTGGCTGCAAAAAACAGGCAGAAAGAACAAGAGGGACCAGTGAGATGACTGATATTTGCAATCAGAGAGTACACATGGAGCACAGGCAAGTGTGGTGTTAGCTTCCCAGGAAGGTTTGTTGGCAGCACACATAGATTTTGACCTGTAGACTCTCTGGCTTCTATAGGATTTGGTGCTCAGCATCACAAATTCTCAGAAAATGTAATTTTTGATAAATCACTAATAACCAAGAATAAGTAGAACATTTCAGAAATTACTAGGCTAGGCTCAAAGGGAAAGTCAGCAATGAAAAGTCCTCCATGTTCTATAAAAGAGATTTCAGTATTTTTTTATTGTTCTATAGCTACATTGTGCATTACATCTCTGCTTTCCTCCGCCAGGTGCCTAACGCTCTTGATAAGCTAATTACAGCCTTCTGCTTGTTTCATGTCAAGCTTAACTCCCAGTCTGAGCCTAGCCTGCAGTTCTGGCATGTATTTTCCTTGATCTAAGACCATCTGTGCTCCATCAGCAAGCAACACTTAAATACAGAAAAAGTGAAGAACCAAAAGTGTAGAATTCCCTGTATCCTGCCTCCAACTCCTCTCCCCAGCATTTCCAATTAAGTGTGAAGCCAACATCCATCCAGTACTAAATACACTGGAAGGCTCTGAGGAGACTACAGCTATCCACAGATACAGCAATACTTTTCAGTGGTCAGTGGGGAAGTGACAAGCCAAAAAGGACCTGAATCTCTCAATTTCTTCATATCAAGAGCTTCAGAATTCAAATACCACCACATCTCCAGCAACATATAGAGTGGCTGAGTCCAGCACTTGAGTAGTGTAAATCAAATACTTGTCTCAGAGAAGAACAATGAGTCCGTTTGGGGGGAAAAAGCAATGGGGTTGATTTATGAAGAATCCAAATGGTATTTCTCAAATCTATTGTTTATTGGAAGTACACTGCAATTGAAATCAAAACTGGACTGCAGCATTAGGAAAGATGGCTCTCTGCCCCTCCTGTCCCACCACCAAAATTTCAAGTGTTTCTAAGCCCTACTGTACCCTCAGTGCCCAGCCCAGCTGGACACAGCCCCTGCCAGCAGCCAAAACCTGACCACTGTGCACGGCATCGATTCACACATCTTTCTCCTAAGGCTGGGAAACAGATGCCTTCAGACTCCCTGCTTGGTCTGTCACAGTTTGCCTTGCTTCTGCCTCCTCTTTTCCAACACCAGACGTCAGCACCTGATGCTGCAGTAAGCTCTGCCAAGCTTCATCTCCACAAGGAATGCACTTGCTCCTTCTCCTGCAAAGATGGCTCTTGTGCAGTGTCTTTTATTCCTTCCTCCCAGATCCTCTGTTCTGTTCTCCAGTCTGTACTCTCCTGCCAACCCAGGATTTATTTTTCAATTTCCTTCAGTTTGAGTCCTGCCCTTACATTCCCACTTCCACCTGGCTCTTCCCTCATCTCACCTCCAGCACATTTGCATTTGACCTCTATGAAGGTCAAAGATTCCACAAATGAGTTTTGAGAATATGCCCTATAATTAAGATGAGGAAATACAAAATGCTTCTACAATAGGATTAATGCAGCATACTTCTTCGTGCTTCTTCCATCTAGCTCCTTTCTGATGGTTTACAAAGCTTTCACATTTATCTTCTATTGAAAAAAATGTCTTTTTCTTGTTCTTAAATCCTCAATAACTGATCTCACAGCAAAAGCTACTAAATTTGTAACAATTATATTAGCCACATACATTTTTTTTCTGTCACTCTGTTTACCACTATTATATTTATGAACCATTGATCATTCCTCTCTGCCCCATGTATCAAAATTCTCTCCTCTTAGGCAATTGCAGTTTGTCTCTTCATTATCCCAGGCTAACTTAAGATTTTTTTCCCCCACATTCTTCATAAAGCTTAAATCACTTCCCTTTGGGTGACCTTGCAGCCTATTCAAATGGCTGAGGACCTGTCAGTCCTTTTTCCTTACATTTAAGGAAGTAAAAGACTCTTTTCTAAAACCTCAAAACCTTGCTTTGTCTCCTGTCTGAATAATTAATAATTAAAATAATGTATAAAATTATTGACAGAAAAGTGTTTCTGACAAAAACATGTTTTTATTAACCCTCCCCCACATTCCTTTCAAGCTGTTCTCTTTTTTACATGAATTTGCAGATTTATTCATATGCTAAGTATTTTTATTGGAAGGGATACATTTGTATAGCATTTTGCCCCTAGCAGACCCCAGCTATTCTATTTTTACATTCAAAGGTTTTAATTCAAAATGTTTAGAAAACATTTTGTGAAAAAGGGATCTACTTGAAAGACACAGACATGCTGGAATCGCCTAATTGCTTACCTAAAAAGCACAGGTGAAGATAACAACTGCTTAATACTACATCTACTTTAAATCAGAATATGACAATTTTGTAGGCTCACAGTAATAGAAAATTTCCTATATTTACAAGTGTATGTAATCACATATAACATTTAGATCTTAAACAAAAAGCCACATATTTCAGAGCACTTCAAAAGGACAAAGTGTCATTATCTCAGCTTCACATGTGGAAAAAGGAAAGCTCAGACTGGGGATAGCTGGAAACCACCTTACCTCTTCACAGCTGTCAGTGAGTGAAGCAGCCAGCCCATGCTATCAAACTCTCCTTACAGAGAATGGAGATAAATATGTCCTTTTTCTGCATATGCCCTTCCCCTGACTCCCCACACTTGGTCTCCCCAGTCTCAGAACACTTTAGTCTCCACTTGGTCGTGTCACTGATAAAGATGTAACAGATAGCTATAACCATGCTGTGGTAGCTTCTAGATGAAAGAAGCATTTCAGTGACAGCAGAATAAATTAAGATCATTGTTCCTATTAACTGCTCAAGCTGCAGTGGCACCCAGCAACTCATTTATGCCCCACAGCCACATTCCCTCGCCCTCCTCCAGTGGTATAACCCACCTCTTCTTTCCCGTTGCCCAGCCATTGGCAGGCAACCCACAACAGCTATTGCCTGATCTTGTTCAGCTGTAGATTGGCTGCTGAATCCCCTCCAGCCCCAAAGAATGGTTTCTGAACCTGCAAACTTGCCATCCTTCTCCAGCCATGGTGGCTGGAGATGCCACAGGTATAGTCAAGGTTGTGCCTGTCTACCCATCTGTCCTCTTCGTGTGTGGGTTGTGCTCTCCTTGAGCACAGCCTGAGGAAGGCAGGTGAAACTTTGGAGGCCAAAACTCTTTGAGGCTTTCAAAGGATTTGGGAATTCAGCTGCACCTGCCATGCTGTGACAGGATCAATATCCTGTGGGAGTGATGAGCAAACTGTTCCCATCTCATCTCCCCAGCTCTGGGTGTCTGGTAACTGCTGTGCAGGCCACGTCTGTGACTGCTCCATAGCTCCAATAATCCCCTCCTATTAGTCATTCAGAAGTGCTGCACTTAAAAGAAGCTGTAAAACACACATCAGCTAAACTGTTACTAACAGAAAAGTAGGATTATTTTACCTAGGGAAAAAACCACATATGGTAATATGGAATGTGTTTACTATAAAATATTTTTTTTCTGTTTTGCAAGGAGCTCAACAGTTGGTTTTAGAGGAAATGTGAGGTCATTTGTGGGCCCTTGAGAGATGCAAATCAATAAATGGTGATTTTTTTAATGCTCTCATTATAAATGACTGGATGCTAACAGGGTCAAACTTAATTCTGTGCAGAGAGCCAGTGCAAGGGACATGAATCATTTAGATCTGTCTTAAGCTCTGCTTTGAGAATAAAATGTAGATATTCCTCTGCATTCCCAGTCTTTAAAAAGCACCAACCTGCTGCTTTTCTTTGCAGTAATCGGCGCACGTCCCGCACTGCCCATCGTGTAAGATGCCCGAGGACTGCGCAGCGCCCGCGGCTCAGCCCCCGCGGCAGGGAAGGGCCGGGACCCGCGTCCCAGGCAGGAGGAGCCGCGGCAGGAGCCGCGCTGGGATCCACGGGCTCCCCCCGGACAGGGCAGCGGGAGCGGGCTGTGCCCGCCTGCGGAACTCAACAGCTCCCTGCTCCCGCAGCGACTGCTCTCAGCCAAGGGGCTGCACTGAACTCTGCTCTCCCTGCTCCCGCAGCGACTGCTCTCAGCCAAGGGGCTGCACTGAACTCTGCTCTCCCGGCTCCCGCAGCGACTGCTCTCAGCCAAGGCGCTGCACTGAACCCATCCTGTGCCGGAGCCCGCGCTGACGATCGCGTAACAGAGCCCGAACTGCGACAGCAGCAATTCGGAATCGCTTTCTGTGCCTCGCGGTACGCCAGCCTTTCCAGCTAGCGAATAAACCACTCCCATGTCTAAAAATATCCCACATCCCTAAAATAATAAGACTTTTTAAAGCGCCTTTATATAAAAATCTCATTTTGTATAAATGTTGTCTTAGGTAAGGTGTTGCCTACAACAAGAGGCTGATTTGCCTCTCAGAACATCTGCAGGGCTGGGTTTGTTGACGGCAGCCACAGATGAGTGAGTGTGTCAGAGCAGGGGACAGCCACAAGCACAAGCAGATCCTCCAGTGCCTCCCGGAGCTGCTGGAATGGGAAGCAGCCCACAGAGAAAAAGGGCTAAACATGCAAACCAAAATATATTTTGCAATGATAAAGAAGCAACATTGGTGACAGGAAATGAGAAGTCCAACGAATTTATTTTTCTTCTGATTTTCATTTTTTTCTCTTCCCTTTCTAAAGGATGTCTAATGGCCCTGACTGTAAGTTGCAAGAAATAAGAGCATTAGTCTTCATTCCCTACACATAAAATGCCTGACAGGGTTTTATCAAATAAAGAGTCCAATATGCTACTGTTATCAGTAAGTGACTTCAGCAGCTAATTAAATTCTCAGTTTCTAAATCCTGCTCACAACGTCTGCTGATAAAGACCAAGACTACCCCTGTAGTAATTCTGGCTTCTAGGTGAGGTGAGGCAGGGAAGGAGGGAATGACAACTAACAAATTACCCAGGGAAGCTGGCTGGCAATCCACAGCTGACATTCATCATGTAAACCTCTCACTTTACTGTGCGAGCGTAACAGGATAGTTCCCCTCTGGATGCAAATCAGCTCCATGGCCTTCACTCACTCCAAGAAGGCTGCCCTGCCTAAAAGTACAAATCCAAACAGGTACAGCTCCTGGACCGCCTCTATAGGGGCACTTTATGTCTATGATCCTCCTGTGTATGGGTACATATATAAAAAATAGTTATGTAAATATATATATAATAATTTCCTACCCCATACCTAAATACTTACTTTAGAGAGCAATTAAATTGATCCTGATTAGACAGTACACTCTGAGCCCGTTTAGCAGACCTATGAATGTGCATATTGAAACATTTTTACTCACTAGAGCATGCAGTATGTTCTTAACTCAGAGAATTCTCAAAGGAAAACTGGCATTTATTTGAAGTTAAACCTGGGCTTAAAAGCTTTGCTGGTTATAAATGGACTCATGAGTTGGGTTCTCTCAGACAGAGAGGGGATGCTGTGCTCAGAAATCACTCAACACTATGGAGTGTGAGAGGAGATTTGCTTTCTCTGCTCTCTGAATTTCAGCTGATGAGTAACATCAGCAGAAGTTTGGTTCCCAACAGCAGATGCTGGAGCCCATCACAGAGTACAGTTCCCTGCAGCAGAGAGGAGCTGGAGAAGTGTGTCCTTGAAGGATGAGGTGTGGCCTTCAGACATGGTCACCTCCAGTCTGACATGCATTATTTTCATCCCTCATCTCTCATTTCACATAGAAATTTCTCTCTTACATAAATCTTGGGAAGGACGACTAGCACCTGAAAGCTGAAGTCTAGCTCCAATCATTTTAAGGAAAGGAATATTCAGGGAGTAGATTTTATTTGGGGACCCAAAACCATAAGAATAAATAGCTGAATTCAGTAGAAAGTTTTTCCAGCCAATATGAGCTTTATTACGGAATACCTTTAAACCTCTAGGCTGAGAGTGATAAGTTTTAGGTGCAGCTTTGGAAGGTGATTTATGAATAGATTTATATGTTAATCTGTTAATAAAAAAATGTTTCATACTGATAAAATATGTGACAACCTGAACTCAGCTATGAGCCACATATTAAAGACTGCATCTGCTCTGGTAGAGATTTTGATTATGTTTTTAAATGAGGGAACTGCATTGGCCTGAAAATAAAGAAATAAATGTTATATCTAGAAATATGTGCCATATAATTCAAACACGTATCTGAGAATCTGCAAGAAACAAATAATAAACTGCTTCTGGAAACTGAAGCTTATTCCTGAACATTTCAGAACAGAGTTCCTGTCAGGCAACTCAATGGTACATAAAGATAGACAAAGTATTCTTACTCTTTCCCAAAATTACTTCCCAAACTGGATGATAATCTTGACATTCCAACTAGACTGAAGAAATAAATACCTTCAGCAAGTTTGGGCCAGCCTCTAAGCACCCCTGGGCTTGCACTGCTTATCAATGCCTAATTTTCTCATGATCTTTGAAAGGATATTTTTAAAAATAGGAGCCATTCTGGCTCAAGGATGTTTCTGCAAGGAAATCAGAAATATAATACTTTTACCTCCCTTTTACTGGCAAACCCCACAGCACTTTATAAAGAAGTGCTACAGCTCTATTTCACATGCAAGCAAACACCAGGCAAACAAACTGGGCAGATTAACTTTACCTCAGGCATCCATGAGCAGAGCCAGCAGTACAAATTTGGCCCTCCAAGCCCCATCTGGTGCCTTTCCAGCAACTCTTGGGGATGTAAGATTTATCTAATATTTACGAGTTTTCTGTTGAGTGCCAGGGCTTTATGAACATACTGTGAATCCTTAACATCTCTCAGTAAAGTATTTTCAGCAGGAAAGATTACTTGAGTGACAATTTGTGCTGTAAACTATATTACTCACTGTTCCCCATTGATTTTGTTTATCATATTTTGTTCAACTATACAGAGAAAAAACAAGTTAAACTCTGCCACCTCTCCTCACACTTCTATACACTTGCAGAGCATGTTTCTCATCAGCAGACATAAGTGTGGCACTACTGAGCTCTAAATAAGTAGAAAATAATGCATTTAATGCTTGGTTTGATTCAAAGTGCAAAAGACAAAACCTGTTCCATTTGTTGCTATGTGACATATTGAGGACTGATAGCCAAGTTTTATTATTATTAACTACACTTTGATGATACATGCTGTTGATTTACCAGTGATTATGCCACAGAGTTAAAGATCCCTTCAGGGAGTAGCAGGGAGGGAAGTGTGTCTTCAGGAGCAGCTGTGCAGTTTAAGAGCTTCATCTCTGTAGCAGGGATGTTGCTGCTTCTTACATTGAGGGAAGAAAAACTGGAGTAAAACCATCCATACCAGGAATCCAGTGGATAAGTGGCTGCAGTTCATCTGCTACAGGACACTATGGAGTTGTTGTATCTCTATTTCAGGTTTGAAAAAAAATGCTCATTCCAAAACCCCAACAATATCAGCAGAAAGAAATTTATTTCAGTAAGGTTCAGTTCATGATTTAAGAGCTGATGCTGCCTCAGTGTGTTGATTTACTTACTTTAAGCTTGGTTTTAAGTCTTATGCATCAGTGGGACTGAGAAGTTCACCAGGTTTTGCTCTAGTGATGGGATAGCACTCTCCAAAGTGCCCATGTGAATTAGGGGATCTTATTTAGAAATATGCGGCCACATTTCAGAAGCAAATGACGTTGTGTGTTCTGTAGCATTTTTGTGCTCTGCTGGGGGGTAACAGTAGATCTGTAATTGTAGACCAAGGTGGTACTGGACAGCGTGGAACTCCACAGGCAATCCTTCCTAATTCAGGTTTATGACTACTGGGGAACTCACACACTCTCTCTCTCTGTCCTTGATCCACACTTCAATTTTTGTCCTCAGGAAAAAATATTAAATTGTCAATTAAAACATATTTTGATCTCACTTTTTTTATCTTTCTTAGGTGAAATAACTTATGTCTTCCAAATTGTTTTGCAACAGGGGCACTTACTTCTTCTTTCACAGTTTGTTAAAATACAGTAGAGACTCTTGAAGTATTTTAAATACTTAAAATACTACCAGCCTGACATATCAGCATACAAACTTCACAGGGATGCTTAAAAACTTTTTTTTATAGGAGATCTCCCATTAAAAGAAACAATTGAAACCAAAATATTTTATTAAATTCTAGCATTTTCTATTACACTTATCAGGTGAGAATCCAGAAGGACATCTTAGATCAGAAAGAAGGGAAAGGTGAAGAAGAAAGAGGAAAGGAAAATGAAAAGGAAAGGGGAAAAAGGATGCCCCAAACAAACAAGGACAAGTGTTTGAGATGAGAGAAATGCACATGAAACTGCTCTCTTTTGCTGCTTCAGAAAATAACTTGACCCAGAGTATCTTCATGCCAATGAACCATGTGTCTATCTCGTTCTCCTTCAGATTTTACAAAAATGTCAAAGAGGCTTGTTTTCATCTCAGTGCAAAAAGGTTGGAAATCTTTGTGTCTCAAAAAGGTTGGAAAAATAATTTCCTACGCAGTTGAACTGAGAATCCAGGTAAAGACACAGTAAGCAGGGGGTAGGCACTGCACTATGATTTATGAAATGCCAGCCAAGTAGCCTGCTTTTAACATGCACCCAGAATAGCATTCCTTGCTAAGAAATCCCAATCAGTATTGTTCATTTTAAAAAATTTGCTCAAAGGTTTATGTTTTTAAAATGACCCTTCCACCTACTCTATTAATTACCAACTCCAATATAAAACTGACTTTTCTATGGCCTCACAATGAAGGCTGCAGATTAGGAGCTAACCTTGTTTCAGATCCATGCATAAATTAAACAGCATGCTGTCCAAGTGTACATAATTTTTAAAAAGTGTTCTATAAAATGTCTAATAATGAGAGTTTACAATGCAGATCAGACAATGATTTAAAGATGGACATGAAAAGTTGCAGAGATTTTGTTTAAAAGAAATGCTAAAAATTTTGGGAAGATTATCCATTTTAAAACTGTGCTTCTTGACTGCTGCAAGAATTTGAGTGCTACATGCCAAAGTTTTCAATATTAACAAGTGTTTTTGGATACCTCACCTCAAGATGCTGATTTTCGGTAATTTTTTAACAAGCTGCTTCAATTTTGGCAAGAAAAAGAAGTAGACAAAATCACAAATGATCCCCAAAATACCTGGGCCTCAGCTTCCTGAGGGATATTGAAGTTCAGCCAAAAATGTTTTTCACAAAAGTATTAACCAGCACCAATATTTCTCATGCAACTAAAACTCATTTGGTGAAAAGCTTCACAGGTTCCAAACGGAAATTCTGAAACACATTTTGGAAACAGAGGAGGAAGAAAAATCTCTGAGAAGTCAGGACGTTTGGTTCTGTGGAGCAGAAAATGAGCTTGTTCTGTTTCAGTTTTTGCTAAGTCTCTAGCAAAAGATCACTAGTTCTCATGTTAAAGATCTTGGAGAAACAACCTCAGCAGAACCAACAAAAAATTCTAAGTGAGGAGGAAATATCAGCACATGGTAGAGCAGATGAGAGATAAGAAAGGAAAAGAATTGACCCCTTATTATAAAGGGGCTCAAGAACAGACACATCCAAAAACCAACCTCTTCCTTCATTCCCCTGACATCAAAATTCTTCTATAGGGTAATGCTGTCTTTTTTCCACAGCTCTTAATCAGTAACTTGCCCATATAATATTAAAATTTGTCTTTTAATCTACTACTTCAACTCCAAGACAGTAACTTCCTATCTAAACTCTGTGTCATGCCTTTTTCCCACAGGGACAGTGCAGCCTCAGGATACAGCATGAGAACACTTAGGAAAAAACAGCTTTAAACTTCATTGAACCATGCTTAGAGGGGTACATTCCTCACACTGCCAGACTTTGTCTCACAACCAACATATCCTGCTGCCTCCATAGACCATACTCCTCATGTTTCTGTCCTCACTTCATGGAAGTACAAATGCAAGGGAGCAGATATTTGTCAGCACAAACCTGCACCATGAAGCAGATTTAGCACCACTGGCAGGATGACAATGAAGTCGCATGAGCAGAAATAAATCAAAATGCAGTCTCAAGATGAAAAACTATCCCAATTCAGGCCTGGCAAGATCCACATTGTATTTTACTCACAAGCAAAGATGAGATACAAAATAATGCAAATTAACATTGTAATTATTTCTTAAACTGCACTCTCACACCTACAGAACTAAATGCAAGTTCCTTGCATTTCTTGTCTCGCTTTCTGATCTGACCTTTAAAATGATGCACAGCGAAGGGAAGGTGGTGCTTTTAAACCACATCATGAGCTTTATGGAGACAAGCCAAGCAGCTACTTAGGCAACCATTAGGTCGGGAAACAATCACTTCCATCATTCCCAACACGTGTGTCAACATAATTCCATGCTCTCTTTGTCATGCAAAAAGTCTTGGCAGAGTAACCGGATACACCCAGAAAGCAGGAGCGAACTAAGCTCATTATGTTAACCGGAGATCCCACAGCAGCCTCCAGTGCCATAGAAGGAGACTTCCCATGTTTTGCAGTGTAGAAAAGGAAACTCACTGCACTGAAAAGGGCCCGGGCCAAGCCTGACTTCAGAATTGTATGAGCGAGATTCACAATTGTGTTTCATGGAAGGGGATCCCTGACAAGCACCAGAGGCTGTGTCAGGCAGTGTGATAACAGGCACTGCAGAAGGTATGACACCTCTCATAACTAGGGAGGCTTCCCTCTCCTGTGTGCTTGCTGGAAACCTTCCAGCCATGCTAATATGGCTCTGCAAAGGGAAGGCACTGCCAAATGGGAGTAGCAGTTTCTCTAACTCCATTGTTGTCATTGGTAACTCTGGACTTTGTTTTCTTTTTAAAGGAAGATTCAATGCGTTTTACAACCATTAAACATCTTTTCTTCTCTTCAGCTATACTTGTAACTCTTACTAACAGCAAAAGGCTTGTGCACATCAGAATTGCAGGCAATACTGCCCTGATGGCTTCTTTGTGTGGTCAGGTACAGGAGCAAGGCCTCTCAGCCTGTCTGAAAAAATGCTGAGTACATCTTTGGTGATCTAGCAACTATAGAAGATGGTAAGTATCCCAGAGCATAAGTGTTAATTTATTTAAAGATAAGCAGCTGGTGTTCTCATTAACAATTTTTGCTGCATCTTTCAATTCCAGATTCAGTGCAGTGAGAGTAAAGTTCTAATACTGCTGGATATTTGCAAGTCCTTTCAAACTTCAGCTACTTTGCCTTGGTAAAGGCAATAGTAACACACATTTTTCAACCCATTTTGCCTCTGGAATGCTTGCAAGTCCAATCATGGTTTTACTAATGCATTCAGCAAAACACAGCTCCTCAACAATCCGTGTTCACAAAGGCCTACAAGGGCTAAAATGAGGATGGATGAGAATAGTAAAACCTTCTCCAGCATGTTGCTGACACTTCTAAAGAAAGCCAAGAGTTTCTATTGATTGTTGTGTTTAAGCCTGTATCAGTCACACTACACGCTTTCTTCCTTAAGATGCCATATTTCTGGCAGATGCCATTACCACCCAAATACTCAAGAATCAAAACCAGAGTGCTCCATCCAAATGGGCAAGTGTAGCAGAACCTTTCCCCCAGCATTATCTCTGGAGTAGGAATAAGCATCTGGTTCTGACTTTGTCTTCTCCCTGCTCCACCACTTTGGGCAAATTTACACTATATAGGCTTCTGAAAATGTACATCAAATATTACAGAACTTTCATTAACAAGTCAAATAAAATAAGAGAGTGAAAAGTGAACATACCTGAATAAGAGAAACGTTGTGTAGACTAAGTCTGAAGAGGTAGTTCCTGCATGAACAAGCAGAAAAATTACAAACTATTAGGCTACCAAGGAAGGAAGGGAAAAGTTATTAAAGCAAGTAAAAGTTTTTGGTCATTCATGTCTACAAACAAAAGGTTTTCCTGGACTCCTCCCCACAGAATACAAAAGCAGTTATATGCCTATTCATTGACTTGTTCCCCGGCGTCTTAGTGAACCTGGTAACAAAGTTCTGAACAGGTCCTAATATTAAATATTCCAGAAACCATAATGAAGAACCACAATGAAATCCCCACCATAAAGGGCCATTTGCAAACTCTCAGCAGGCTTTAGTTCAAGTTCCTATGGGCTGTAGTCATGTTTTTCACTGAATTCTGAGAAAACTAGGATTGGACAGAAGCCAGCTGGAGCAGAGCTGACTTCCTAGTACGCTCCCCCAAGCCTGTCCTTGTGGGAATTCCCATTCAGGACTTCATGGAAGAAAAGGGAGCAGATACTTCTCAGTGGAATCTCTGCACAGAAAATCAGCAGGGAAATCAAGGCAGTGACTGCAGATATTCCCAATCCTCCTGTCATCGTCTTTTCACATGCAAAGCAAGGGAATTCCTGACAGAAGTCAGTGTAGCATGAGATCCCACATATCAGCTGAGCTCCTGTCACCCTTCTTCTGAATGTTCATATCCCATCACAAATAGGAGGCAACACATATTTGCATAAATGTCTATAGATTAGGCTTAGTTAACAGGATTTATCTCACATTTTTGCTTGCTAAGACAGTGCAGTTACCAGGAATCAGCTGACATATTAAGCCATACGGACTGGATTGTGTGCTTGAGGTTTTTAGTCACGTCTAACTTCATTTTTTTGCATCCCATCTGTCAGGAGGTCTAAAAAGCTGTGATCCTTTTCCAACATCACTGTCACCACAATGTCCCAGAGAAGACACATTTATATCATATGAGAACTATGCTTCTGGAAGTGGCTCTGTTTAAGTGGTAGAAAGTGCAGTTCTGATGATAAAGTTTCATCTGCCCTAGAAGTGCCTGTACACAGACATTCCTCCACCTAGAGAAAATGCAAGTTCCAGTCCTAGGTCAGTTAACCCAGAGAAAAGATCCTAGAGTGATGAAAAAGTCCTAAGGACTCTTCTGAAGAGCCTTCCTTGGGGTCAGTACAGCAGCACACTCTGCCCACGCAAAGAAAGTAATTCAAACTTTGACATGTGAGAGATTCACATTGGGTCACAATGACCACAAGAAGGCTTGAGCAATTTTTCCTCCTTCTGTTATGTATCACTTGTATATTACCTAAGTTGTAAGCATGGAGTTGCCTCTGTACTTTGTCCCAGTTCCATAAATAAATCAAAAGCTGTCAAATGCTGCTAACTGTTAATATGAGAAGGATGAGGACAAGGATGATGGGGAACTTGGGAAGTCAAACTGCTGATACCAAATCTTCAGCTGATATAGCTCTGACTAGTTCTGATTTGCACCATCGTATTCTGTGCTGGGACTGGTTACCCAGAGAAGAATGAGACCCATTAGCAAAATCTGAAGAAAATAATATATCAGTGATTATTTTATCTCCTATAAGAGAAGTATACAGACACACACAGAGGAAATCTCCAACCTCTCTCCTAGTCCTGTCACTGAAGATCCAGTAGTTCTTTTGTACAGTCTGAAACCCTATTGTGTCTCAAAGGGCTGCATACTTTCCCAAAAAATTTTGTTATTAACTCTTTAGCATAGCATCAGACTTGAATAGAGGTGCACGCAGCAAACCAGAAGCACTAAGCTACACACAGCTAAAATTTCAAAATGAAGACAAATTCTCATCCAGTGATGCATCTGACAGCTCCCTTAGAACACCACATAGCTACTCACACCAAAATACTAATGCAGCTCTGGGACATGAGGTATCATGGAATTAAGCCCTCTCCTGGGGAAGGCCTACAATCCTACAATACCCTCAGGAAAAAGTTCTCATAACTAGGGACTTGAAGTTTCTCTCCTGTTGTTAAGCATGCTATTTAAATGCATTGATTTTGGAAGTCTTATAATGCAGATTTCAGCTCCTTGTTCTAGGCTTGCAAAAAGCTGGACAGTTTGACTAGGTAATAAGTTTTAATATTAGGGTTTGGTTTTTTTTTCCTGATAGCACTGCAGAGCAAATTCAACCAAAATATCTTTAATGAAAGAGACATATACAAAGGACACAATTTTCATTGCACTCAGCCAAAACAGATGCAGATGGGGATAGTGTCCATTTTAATAAAGCCAGTCTGTGCTCTCAGTGACTGCTGTGTAGCACCTGGACAAAGCCACTTGGGTGGCTGAGACCTAAACCAGGCAGTAACATAGTGCTAATGTGAATAGCACAATGATCTTCCAAAATCTTTATACTAACCTTAGCTCTCTAAGTCTGACCTTGGGGCTTTCTTGCAGAAAGAAGGGTTTCCCTGCATTTTTTATCAGCTTCCCTCACCTGGTGTCTGTACAGGCACTGGCAATTTCTTTTTGTTTGTTTGATCCTTCTCACATCCTACCAACAGCAATACAAACACCTGTAGGCAAAACAGGCTATCAGAGACATCTCCTGACTACAGCTGACCTGCCCAGCTAGAACTGACTAATCCTTAATTAACAACATACTCTTTTAACCATACTTGTTCTGTAAAGCTAAAGCAGGAGTAAAACGCCAAAGGGAAAGATCTGCTGAATCAGACAGCGCCGTTTTTATGGATTGCATTTTAACTGCAATTTCAGTCCAAGAATGAGCAAGGTCTCTGAATGACAGGCTTATTGTAGCTAGAATTGCCCCATTTGTGTCCTTTTTTTCTGCTTGTGTTTGAAGTTATGTCTGTTTAATACCTTGCTGAACTATAATTTAGAGCAGCTGAAGGAGTATGATTAAGAAGTATATAAGAGCGCTGAGATCTCCACATGAATGCATGAGGTACCTTCTTGGTCTTTTTTTCTGTCTTGTTTTTTCCTCCCATTTTCCCTTGTAAGTGAATGCTGGTTAATTCCTTTCTCTCCTAAATTAAACCCACCGGGCTAGGGCAGAAGAGCAATTGCCTGGTGCAGCCAGGATATTCAAATACCCTCCTTCTTCTGTACAAAAAGCTGGTGCACAAACTTGGAGGGATAGGACAACCTTCTTAATTGCTGTCCTAAAAGGTCACACCACAATATTAAACACAAGCTTTGTTTTACCCCAGATTTGGCTGCATTTCAGCCAGTTCCAGAGCAAGTGATTACACTCCTCTGAGTAGTCTGGGACAAATGACATTACGCCTCCAACTACTAATTATTATTACAACTAACCTTATTTTTCAAAAACATCAGTGCCTTTCTGAAAATGCCCATGGTAAACAGTAATGTCCTGAAGTCTCAGGCAAGGCTGTAGTTTTGTTGTATTAAGACACACAGTGGGCTGATAAGGGTTCCTCTGGAGACTGATTCTCAGCCAATGCCTGTTTAAACAACCTGAGGGCAGATCCTCTCTCTGTCACCTCTGACTGGAGTGGGGTATTATCCCCCAGCTCAGATATACAATGTTAGCTGCTGTAAAGACTGTCCTGCTCTATAAACCTAGGCTTAAAGAATTTGCCATCTGAATATATACAGAAAAGAGAAAAAGTCACATAATTCTCATTTAAATTTAAAGCACAGACTGAGCAATTTAGTGAAAATCAAAGCACATATCTGAAGTACAACCAGGAGATGATCTCTTAGACCATTAGTTTATGCCCTAGTTAGGAGAATAACTTGCCCCCAGTGTTGGTGCACAGCATGTAAACCTGTACTGAAGTGTCATTTACACTCATGGGTAGATGTTGAATTACTTTCTTGAACTGGGAGCCCTATGCTGTGTGCATATGAATGGAGCCAAGCTGTAGCAGAAATCCTGTAAATGAAAGTATCTGTTAATTGGCTTCATAGTTCGTATTTTGCTGCTTGTAAAATGATTAAAAGCTTACTGTGCCTGGTACCTGGTATGTACAAAACATCCATACCAGAGCAGCAAGAAAGCAGCTATGTTTCAGAAAAGGTTGTGGAAGAATATATCCACCTAAATCTGTTTGCCATGACATTTCCAAGTCAAATCCACTTATTAAGTATTTATTTCATGTAGCCAATAGCACCTTGGGAGAACTTTGTAACATGGTGCCCGTGAACTTATGGGCATTGGTTACACATTGCCTGGCCTTAAAGCAATCTACTTTGAAGGCAGAGCACTTTGGCTATGATGACACTGAGCAACAGAGATACAACACAAATTTAAGCCTTTCCATTGGGAAGCCACATAACAAGAGTGTTTGAATAATAACAGAGACTCTTCATCTTAGGAACTCTGAAATTATAAGGGTTGCAACATGCTTCAGTTGCTCATTCAGGCCTCTTTTCAGGCGCCACATCTGTCAGCACTGTACTGGCTGATTAAAAGGTGCTTCCTCCTAATTAAGAGAGAACAGCTTTTCAGTTCTGCTGTGGCAGATCAGGAGGAGCATCCCTGCCGTCGATGGACTGATCGTGTATACATGAAAGGCTATCCTAGCGTCAGATTATTTTTGCTATTTAAATGAGTGAGGTTTGTTCACATTTCCTAACTCCTCACACACCAAGAAGGTAAGAAAACCTCTCTGTATTTCAGAATAACTCCTGCTATCAAATTTGGAGCCATGAGAGCCCACATGCTGACCACCACCAGAACCTCTCAGGACTTGGACATGTACACACAGAAACCAATAACATGCTGCCTTAACTCAGCTGGTCTCTATCACTCCATGTTACACCTGCTCATTTGTTGCTACTTCCCTGCACCTTATAGAAGGTGTGAGCAGCTCTCCCCTCCCTCCTTACAAGGCAGGCTCTCCTAAGTCCCCTTTCTTTCTAGGCAATTACTCTGCAAGTAGAAACAAAGCCAAGAGAAGCTGATAATAATGTTTGATCATGCAGAAAAAAATACATGTTGAGAGAATGTTGTGGTTTAACCCCAGCCAGCAACTAAGAACCATGCAATCACTCGCTCACTCCCACCCTCCCCACTGGGATTAAGAGGAGAATTGGGAAAAGGTAAAACTCACAGGCTGAGATAAGAACTATTTAATAATTGAAATAAAGTCAAATGTTATTATTGTTGTGATGGTTCCAACAATATTAATAATGAGAAAGAGGAATAAAGCCCAAGAAACACAGGTGCTGCACAGTACAAGTGCTCCCTTCCTGCTGCCTGATGCCCAGCCCATCTACCAGCAGCAATTGGCCCCTCCTGGACAACTACCCCCAGTTAATACACTAGAGCATGATGTTCCAGGGTATGGAATATCCCTCTGGCCAGTTTGGGCCAGCTATCTTGGCCACACTCCCTCTGGCTTCTTGTGCATCTGCTCCCTGGCACAGCATGGGAAACTGGGAAGTCCTTGGCTTAGCATAAGCACTACTTAGCAACAACTAAAACATCAGTGTCTTATCAACATTATTCTCATACTGAATCCAAGACACAGCCCTGTACCAGCCATGAAGAAGAAAATTAACTCTATTCCAACCAAAACCAGGACGGGGAAAGTAGAAGAGAACTGAGTGAAGAGTTACTGCCTCTTTTGGGAATTATTATTGCACTGCTACAGTCACCCAACACAGCTTGGGTGAGATACTGGAGCCTCAGATAGGCTCATGGTGCTCTGGGGAAGAGGTTCCGTGTTCTTAAAACAAAGTAAAATAGACTAAAATTGACTATTTCAGTAGAGAAATGCATCCTAATGTCCAGTCAGAACCTTCTCTGTCAGTTTGGAACCATTCCGATGCATCCTATGATTGGATGCCAGGAAGAAGAGATCTGCAGCTCTCTCTCACCTCCCCCCCTCAGGGTGGGATTGAGCTGTGGTCAGGGTCCAGGTCTGCATGAAGGACTCACAACTGTTACAGAGTAGAGAATAAGAAAAATAATTAACAGAACGGGGTCCTTTGGGTGATACGAAACAAGACACAGAATTAAGCATATGACAACTAATGCTCCCTTCTGGCATTCCTGGAAGCCACATGCTGGGGCTGAGTCTCAGGCTAGGAGCCAGCAACTCCTGTCAGCTCTTCCTATCTGTGCTCCTGGAGGCCTTAGATGTACTTTGTACTTCCACGCTACATGACAAACACAGCTTAGTCATGCTTCACGACTCCCTAGGAGCTGGTTAGTATCATTCCCCCCCTTAAACTAATGGAGAAAATGAGCCACAGAAAGGTTAAATGACCTTCTCCAAAGCACACAGCAAGTCAGTGATGGAATCAAGATCAGACCCCAGGGCTCTTGGCTACCAAATCTCATGCTAGATTAACGCACAGTGCCTCTGTGCAGGTCCAGCTGTGGCTGAACTTTTCAGATGGTTATCCACATTTCAGAACTAGCCAACCATACAAAGAAACCCAGCTCCTGAAGGATGATTCTGATTCTGTCCTTTGCTTTCAGAAGGAGATTATTACATGCCTGGCCCAGAGTGTGATGTGACAATCCGTTTGCAAATGTTTCTCCAGTGGTTCATTTTAAGCGCCTGGCTAACGCTGGAGAAAAGGTGGAGAACCAGCAGCTACCCTACAAGCTGGATCCTTATTCACCAGTAATTTTGTTTCTATTGAAGAAAAACTTGTCCAATATATCATTCTTCCTCAAAAATCAATAGATGTACAACAGAGAACCATACTAGAATGGCAGCCAGTAATATGATGCAGTTGCTTCATGAAGAATTGCTTTTCCCCATGCAACTTTTCTCGGTTATAAATTCAGCCATAGCCAGAGAAACATTCTCTTAGAAGAGGATCCTTAGGTAGGCAGCATATCATTCTGATTAAACAGCTTCCAAATTCAGCCAGGGGCTCAGCTACTGTTTCTGTATTGCACTGAAGCCCAGTTAGTACTTCTCTGTGGAAACAAGGATGAAATTCCTCCATGTTCCATTCAGTGATGGAGAACTACCATCAGCTTTAATGCCATGGGGCTCATGGCACATTTCTGCTCCTCTCAATGCTGTGTATTCAGGGCCAACTCCAGGAAGAGTCAAAAGATGCAGACACAGCTGCAGAGCAGGCAGGACAACAGCAAAGCTGAGGCACACTTGGGCTATGCCAATACACAGAAATCTAGATGGATGGATGCTGCTGGGGAAGGGAGAAGCAGAAAGGGGAGTGGTGTTTGCATTGACAGCCTTGTCCCTTCTTCCATCAGCTTGCAGAGGGAACAGCAAGCTGGCTCTGATGTCTCAGGCCTGTCTCTTTCCCCAGGGCAGGAGAGGCAAAGCCTCACTGCACAGTGATTCCACATCTGTGGGGGTGAGAGTATTTGCTATGCTCCTGAGACACTTCAAAGAATGGGGGTTGGGATTTTTTGTAATATTGTTTGAATATATTTATAAAATGAGGGTCAATTCCCTTTTTTTGTTTTGTTCCGTTTCCTTCCCTCTTTTTCACTAGATGAAAAAAACCTCAGAGATGAAAACTGAGCCAAATTTTCAAAACTCATTTGTGGGTTTGTTCTTATTTTCCTGGAAGAGTGACTCCATCTCTCAGACCATTACATACCATCCCACAAGCCACCTCACTTCTTTTTTGACATGTGTCTGACAGCTCCTCTCTTCCTCTCTCATCCAGCTGGCAGCCACAGAGCACTTACAGCACCTTGATATGGCCCCAAGACACAGAGGGACCTTTGCTCTCCTATTTGCCCATCACTTTCAGTAAGTCACAATGTAAAATTCCTCTTCTTCTGATGCACTGATTATTGTTCAAAGTGTCCCTGGCAGCCTCCCCACCTGCCTACATAGGCTGATAAACAACCTCAGTTCTGCCAGGCTTTCCTCAAACTCTGGATGAATTCAACATGACTTGTGTGTAAATACTGATAGAGTTGGCTGATGAGATTAAGTTATTGCCCAACAATCCCTTCTCTTTGCTGGGTTTTTATACCTTGGCAGTGTCACAGAACAGTAGGCTTAGCACCTAAACATCTGGATATAAAGTGATATGCAAACCACTGTGGTGAGCCCTGCCATATAAAACTGACAGATCACTGCCTTAATCAGAGCAAGAGAAAGTATTTTCAGTAATGCAGAGGAAAACTGCCCTGCAGTCCCATTCTGTGATGCTGTAAAACACATTATGGCCAAGTCTCCAAGGCTTTTGCCAAAGTATCCTGACCTTGTGTTTGCACCCATCACACTCTCAAAAATACAACTTCAAATTTAATTATTCTCAGTGTGTTACTAAAGCAAGTGAGCCTCTCATGGGTGGCTGCTTTCGTGATAGGGTATCACCAATTTTCATTTTATCTGGAATATGAGATATTTTTCTAGTGAGGCTTGCAATTTGCTGTGTAAAGATTCTTCCTATCAGTCTGTGCTGCACCAAGATTGCCTTTCACACAGCACTGGCTGTGCAGGCTCTGGCTGTCAAAGTGCTCAGACCCACAACAATGCTGAGGTCTTTTGCAGAGAAGTGGATGGTGCTGCCTTGCAGGCAATTTGAAGGAAGAACTGTTTTCCCTGCTGGCAAAGGTTACAGACCAGGGACTGCCACTGCCTCACCCTCTTCTCCATGTACAGCATTAATGTGCAAAACTGCTCCTTTGCCCTCTTACAGCTGCAGCTTCTTCTGCACATTGGTCCATCCCAACAACCTGACAGTGCTGCAGTATGGAATTCTATTTGATTGATTTACTCAGCGTTAACTAAAATTCATGCTCTTGGCTTGAGAAAATGCACAAATTTTAACTAAGGGAAAAAAATACGCTTTGAATAAAACTCTCTAAACCTCCCAGAATCCTATAATTACAAAAACTGTCCTTCATCCTTTCCACACCTTTCCCTCTCCTCCCTATGGGGTATGTCGGGGACAGCACAGATTTAGGATATGCCAAATTCACAGTGCTTGCAGACTAGCAGAGGAAAGCAAACCTTATAGGTAAAAAACAGACACCCCACTGAGGCTTCACCCTTCATACAAGGGCTGAGCTGACCTCACCTGGCAGAGTATCAGAGAGGAAAATCTCCCTTTGAACTACTGAAGGCTCAACCAGAGAGGTTAAAACCTGCATTTTAAATCACACTTTTGTTCCCTTCATAAAGAAACTGTGCACCCCAATTATGGATTTAACTAGGAGCAGTGTCTAATCACAGATTTCTCATTTTCACCACATTCTTTACCTCACAGGTCAGGCAATTTCTTTAAAAAACATCATGGTCCTTTGAAAGTTTCTGTTAATTTCAGAGACTGACTTGGGTTTTTTTTCCCTTCACACCACCATGTTATCTGCCCCTCTCCAGTCTATGATACAAGGATGCAATTTTAATTAGAGCATTCTTTTGTCTGATAGGAAAAATCACAGTGAGAAAGGAAGGCATTTCTTTCTCTCCATTTCTCTGCACTAGAACTTTCAGCTGCACACCTACGATCTGAATATAATCAAAAACATTACCATGCTCTTTGCTTGCTCACGTCCTCATTAATACCTCAGCTGGCAAGGTAATTTCTCAGCCCAATGTGACTTAGCAGGGGGTAAAGCTGGCGTAAAACTCTGCAAAAATAACACAAGCCACCAGAAATGGTTCGATCCATTTTTTTTAGAAAAGTATTGAGGAATGTCCTGTATTCAGATGTTAACAGGGACAAATGGCACACCACTCCTGACTGTTTCAGGGCAAACCTGTGGACTGTGTAACTGCTGGCTGTGCCCATGTGGTTGTGCCCAGTGTTAACCTGTTTGCATGTTAGTCTCTCTGTGCTATACGAGACTTGACGTTTTTGGCCATGCTGAAGCCCCACTGCCCCAGTGGGGACTCACAGCCTTTAGTGAACATTTTGAAGACTTGCATCTTCTTTGAAGAAGCAAGGCTGAGAGCAAGTGATTAAAATACCAGGTGGAAATATAAGAGTAAAGGATCCAAATTACACCTATGCCATGGATTTTCTGAGCACAGAGAAGAGCTTTGGCTGTGTCCACATTAGTCAAGTGCAGAGTGAGGTTGTGCAGACCTTGACTGGTATCTTTAGAAAGTGCAGACTCACTGCAGGAGTAGCTGTGTTAGGCACAGTACTCTACTACTTTTCAGATATGCAATACATTCATGTGACTCAACATCACAGCTTTTTCACAGGGCAGGGTGGCTCTTAATCCTTCTTGGCCTTGGATTCCCATCTATAGTGTGAAATTATTAGTGCTTTCTTGCCTCACTGAAGTCCTGTGAGAATAAATGTTTGTGAGGGGCCCTGATCATTCAGCAACAGAAAGTATTGGTGACATACACTCTGTGGATCTGTGGAACTACTTTGACCAACTGCTGCCACTGAATTTCCTGGTTTGTAAAATGCTTTTTGCCCAGACAACATTATCTATGGAGACTTATTCTCTCCAGGGTTTATTGGCAGTCCAGATGGGGACAGAATTGAAGGTGCCCAAGGGTAAGAGTGATATTTTCTGACAAGCATAGGTTTTGAGCATTTTACTGCAGTGCTCTGGAGCTTTCTGCCAAACAGGCAGGAAAGAGCCTATGTTCAGCCACAAACCTGGTGCCTGACAGACTAATCTATCATACACCAGAGACTTTTAATAAACTCAGGGTGCCAAACCTGCTGGTTGAGGGTCCTAGAATATATTTACAATTTGCCATATTTCTGCAAGCTGCGACTTGAAGGAACTCTTTTGGGACATCAGTCATTCTATTCAGCTTTCAGCTCCTAAGCCTGCATGACCCAGAGCTTTTTAAATGCTTATACAGCCAGAAGCATAATAGTCAGAAAAGGGTGTGCCTAGGCTGCTGTGCTTCCCCTTAAAACAACCCTTGAAAATTCTTACAGCACCTTCCCTGCTCCCCAAACTAACCATACTGATGTCTCATCCCTGCAAGTGTTCAAGGCCAGGTTTACTGGGGCCCTGAGAAACCTGATCAGGGGGTGGCATATTTGTCCATGGTGGGAGGGTTGGAACTAGATGATCTTTAAGGTCCCTACCAACCCAAGCCTTTCTATGATTCTATGGTATCTCCTCCCTTGCACCTATCTACTGGGCAGTAACAGGCCCATTCAGATCAGCCCTAAATCAAGTACCAAAATCACCTCAAGCATCAAGACTTACACCACCAGCAGTTCAGTAGTTTTACATTTATAGCAGAGAAGTCTGGCAGTCCGTAATGGCGTGCACTTTACTTGCCAGTTCTGAGTTCCTTGATGCAGCTTTTGCTCCCTGCTCTCTACCTCCAGGCTCTCGTGGGTAACAGCCCTTTGTGGCAAGGGCTCCTGATCTGCACTTTTCCATGTGACAGCCACGGGGGACGATCTTTTCCCATCTCCTGATGGAGCTGACAGCCCTCTTGGCAGGCAGAACTGTGAGGGCTTCTGGCCATGATGCTTTCTGGCTGGTTTTCCTCAGTAATACCTCCACTCACTGTGAATGGCTGGCCCTCGTAGCCATGCCTCTCACATCAGCAGCCCCATCAGGCTGTGGCCGTGAACTGACACCCCCGTAGTTTCCTTCTGGGAAAAGTCAAATGTTTGCACTAGGACTTCCCAGTCACTCTCTGTGCAGTCATTTGTTTGGGTGCCATCCTCCTGTTGTCCAAGCTGTTTCCCTTCAGCTTGCTGTTGTGCCAGATTGTCACATGGTGTCTCAACCAGCCTCCTTTACACCTTTTATGTTGTCCTCACCAGGGAGCTCTTGTGAAGCATGATTTTTGGCCTGCCTCCAAGCAGGGTCTTTCATATCATCACTTCTTTACTGGCTTCTGTCTGTGCCCAGACAGCACTGAGACAGTCTCGAGGAGTAAGGCTCCTTGAGGAGGTGGAATGTCACAGCTACACCTTGTCCCTCCTCCACAAAACTCACCCTCGCTGGGGCCTGGGCACCCTGCCTACAGCACAGGTGAGACAGCAGAGCACTGCTTCTCCAACAGAGGGGTGAAATCACTGTGATCATATTTTCAAATTTTTTCTCACTAATAATGAGGTCTAGATTATTGTTTTTCCTCCCATTAAAATAAGTTCAAATAGCGATCACTTGTGCTCAAGAGCTGAAAAAAGCAGCAAATATTTCAAAACAATCGCTCATTCACAAAAGAAAAACAGAACATTAAAACACTAACACTATATCCAAAACAAAAACAAAACATGCAAACTGTGAGTCAAAATGAAGGTTATGAATTTTTGAAATGTGTGTTTTTATACTTAATTAAATGTGACTCATAATAGGGGTAGTGTAGATTTACAATGTTCTAAACTATTCGTATCCTTTCTTGCAAGTGTTTGGATTTTACAAACGATGTGACAAGTAAATACGTTGCTTAGAAACCATGGTGGCTTTTGAAACTAATTCTTTTGTTTCTGGGATTTTAACTTGGCAGGTGTTCGGTGTAGTAGAGTTATCAAACTCCTCTGGTTTACACTCAGACAGCACCAGTCATTTAAGGAGGGCTCTTAGATAAGGATAAAGCTTAAAAAACTGAGGCTCAAGTTATTGCAGCTCCCCGTCTGCATGGCATGCCCTCAATACCTCTTACAGTTTCAGTCACGCTGTGTCCAATTCCTGAAACCAAAAACCCTTGTGAACCCCTGGATTTTCTAGGAAGTATTTTCTATGAAGCTTTGAAACACAGGACGAGCTAAGCCAAAGAGATACTGTGGTGAGGTCATACTGCTTTTAAATAGAGACAGACAGAAGCAGTCTGAAATAATTTATAAAGCTATCATCTAAGAGAATGATGTTAACCAGGAAATTGAGAAGTGGGAGTACTTATAAACGCCACCCTGATCCCAAACTCCTTCCACAACCCCAGAATAGCTGGCATTACTACTAATATGATCTACAGCAGCACATTTAAACATGGTTAACATTTAAATTTAGGTTTCATAAATTACACCCTGCAGAGATGGATAGAGACAGCTCCTATCTCTTTGAGATATTGTTTCATTTGCAAATTCAAGCAGATGGTGCACGAGCAACTAATGACTCAAAAAATCACCCCTAAAAATAGTCAAGAACAAGGTGTGGATTTATCAGGGAAGGAGGCAACAGAAAAGGCTTTACTTCCCCTTCCCATTTCTCAAGCACAGCTCCAGGAGTTCAGCACACCCAGAGCTGTGCAGCACGGAGGACCCCATCCACACCCCACTGTCAAGAACCTCTCCCCATCACCTCACACAGGGTGGAGCTGAGATGGTGAAAAGGAAATGGGCTCAGCACTCCTCACTTCCTCCACACCAAGCATATGTATCCAACCAAAAAAAAATACCCTGGGAAATTACATCTTTATTAACTGTACCCTGAACTGCTCAGCACAGCCGTGTGGCACCACTGAAACTTTCAGTCTCCCAGTCAGGTAGGTAGGGCTTCATGAAAACTGACTTCTCCAAGCAAATTCTATAAATACTTGTCACTGCTTCCTCATGAGGCAATACCCTGCATTATCATGCACCTCTGCTGGGAAGCCAGGTTTGCTGTCAGTCCCCAGTTTATGATGATGTTGTATCCCCTGTCTAACCACACTCGTACAAACTCTCAGGGAGGCAGGACTGCTGCGGGGTTTGAGCAGGGGTGAGGGACTGCGTGGGGGAAACCTGCTGTGCAGCCCAATTATGTAAACCACAAATTCCTCAGAGCACCGTGCCTGTGCAATGCTTGGCAGAAGGCACTGTTCACAGCCATCCCCAAAGCAATGCCATTCTGAAGTAATAAATATTAATCATTGCTGAGTAAAGATCCCAGCACAAGTAATGCCACAGCTTGAAAAGTAAAATGTTTCTGTATGAAAAGCAGGAGGACCTCTGGCAGTTTGAACAGCTACAGGAAGGTAAGTGTTATTATTTACTGCACAAATACAGGCAGAAAACATATATTAAATCACACTTCAGTTGTTTCTGTGAAGCATAAAATTCTCCTTCTGCTGCATATCTTGCTCTTTTCTCTTGCTTGTACCATGAGTTCTTCCACCTCTGCTCCTCGTGTCCCTGTCCTCTACTGCTGAGCATACTGGGAAGAAAGACTCTCTTCCTCCATTTTCATTAACAGCAGAAACTGATACCACAATGTTATCTGATTCTAAATGTTATACTTTAATTGATTTGTTAGACCATGCTTAGTCTTTTTTTTTTTTTTTTTCTTGTCTTATCTGTTTATTATGCAATAAAAAACAGTTGCTCTTGGGACTCATGATTCAACAATTTCTGACATATATTACAAATTAGCTTTAAATTTTTAAGACCTTGCCTGTGCTTATCTTATGTGTTTCCCCCCTACTCTTGTGATATCCTAAATGAAAATAATGTTTAAAAATAAAGGAAAATATAAGATAATTATATACGATGGGCCAGAAGGAAGAGTTGCACAAAACTGCTTTGGGTGAGGATCTGACTACATCAGACAGATGAAGCAAACAGGTTCTGAATTCTAAGAGAGAAGAAAGCAATCATTCACATTGCCTCTATCAACCATTCACATTCCCTCTATCACTTACACAAACGTGTGTGGATGAACCTGGTTCTCAGCAAAAGTCTGGACATGGCAAATAAACCATAAAGTCAAATTCTTTGCTGGCAGGAGGATGATGCAGAATGATTTACTGTAGCTCTTCTAACATTCACAATACTGAGTGAGATGCCAGCATTCTGCCTCATTAACCAGTCATTTTGATTGCATATTTTTTCTTTTCCTTTTAATTCTAGTAATTTTCTCTTCTTTGCAATTATATTAGATATCTAAATCCCTCTACATAAATTATAGCTTTATTTTTGAGGGGGGAAACTGGCCACATAAGCTGGAAACACACTCTCCTCTGAAGCCAGAACCTGAAGGAAAAGAGCTTGAGCAGCAACCCTAGACTAATTAAAAGATTATCTTTACCTTGCTCCCACAATGAGCTGGTTCCTGTTGGCATCCAGTGCAAGCTGAGAAAAGTCATGCACACCTGGATAGGTGAAATTCGACACCCAGGGCTTCAGATCTGCAATGAAAACGAGAAAGCAGAAAACAGTAATGGTGCTCCAGAAGCAGTGAGTTCCACCTGGACATCCACTAATGGATTTCCTATTGTTATCCGGAGTTATCTGTGAGGGAAGGCTAATTAATAATCTCTTTAAAGGGTTTCTATTTATTCTGATTCTTGGCAGAATGTGCAAAAAACCCGCACATAAACACAAGGCCATCTCAGCAGTTATTTTCATATCCACGATGGAGTGTCAGCATTGGTTTCAGAGACAACAGCAGCTCAATTTTACTTCTGTTAAAAGTGAGGAAACATCTTCAGTGTCAGGATTAAGTGGTGTAAAGGGATGAGGCTGCCTGCCATTACACTTCTCCAGCCTTGCCTTCTGTCCTAATCAAAGGGAAATTGCTGCCTGCCAGAAAGAGGTTGTGCCAACCAATGAAGAATCAAGCCAGAGTACTGGTGATTTGCACTCAAGACCTTGCTGCTCCAATAACAGATTTTACCTTCTCTTTCAGGTCTTAGGTTCCTGTCTAGGTTTCACTTTACCTAGTATCTCAGATCCTACCAGCAAAATCCTTCCCTCATTTTTAGATGGTGGCATTTTGAGTGTCGTCACAGCATCTTTGTGGCCAAGCAATTGCACAGGCTTCAGACTGGCTTTAGCAACTGGTTTGGATTTGCCCATCTAGGCAAGTGTCCAAAATGCAATCATACAGGTTCAATGCAAAGCAATAGATTTGGCTTTGCTTAAAGAGACAAAGCTCTTCCAGAAGTTACATCTGTTAACACAACATCAATTGAGCAACCTAGAACAAGTAGTCCTGTTGTAATTAAAAATACACCTGTTTAAAAAAAAAAAAAAAAGCAAATTACTATTTTTAGGATACTCTCAGACATGACACTAAGGCATCCTCAGCATCCCATCTTTCAATACCACTACCATCTTTGACCTTGTGTATATTACAGATCCCAGAATTTCGACCTCATGCCTTATACCTTTATTGCACAAAATAAGTGGGAATAGATCTAAATGTATCTTTCAGAAAGTCATCTAGCTTTACTGTGAGGACTTGTCTTGAGAATTTATTCTGTTAACTACTTTGGCTGTAAAATACATGGAGAATACCAAATACCTCAGGGGGCAAGGGACAGATGAGACCAAATCAGTATGACTGTAATCCCTCTGTGACATATTGTCAAGTAGCCCTGCCTCATTTAAGGATTGGTTGTGGAAGATCCAGGAGGCTCAACATGGAAGGTAATATCTTCTGGTCTCATGCCAAAAGGATACCAATACATGGGCCAATGACCTGATGACTCATAACAATAATGATATAGTTCAGACCAGTTCAAAAGAGCTCTGAAAAAATACATTTCATGTCATTTTATATCCCCAATGATAAACTGAGAAGTCTCACTGAAGGCAGTCAGGTTTGAACACTTTGTTGCAGGAATTAGTTTCCCACTGCACAGGGATGAGAGGACAATGCTGATGAGGAATCTCACTAAGGCCTGTGGTGTCTTGGCATGCTTCACAGGATTACAGAAGCGCAATGGTTTCAAACTTTTGATGTAGGGATATTTGTTGAGCAATTTCAAGTCCTTTCTCCCTCCAGGGATGGATGAACCTTAATCAAGCCTTCATCACAACCTTTAGAAAACACATATAAGAAGTCCCTGAAGTCTGCATGGCCTGCTTCTCTTTCCAAAGCAGGACCTAGCCATGTAGCTTGTGCCTCTCCCCTGAACACCACCATGTTTCATAACAGCTCCTCAGGTCCCTGACCATGGAGATGGACACCATCTGGCCTGGCCTCATGCCGTGCCTAACTCGATGCTGCCAGGGCCCCTCCAACAGTGAGACCTCCATCCTCACAATAATAAAAACTCTGCTGCTGGGAGCTGGAGGGTTTCAGCCCTTCTCAGCATTCCTGTCACACTGTGTAACCACACACAACACGTGTACCTCCTCTGCTCTTCAATGAAAAGACATGAGTTAAGGAATAACTCCTCTAACCTTCAAGCATCTCCACCTCCTACACTCCTCTGGGACCCTTAATGATGTACTAGCACCAGGGAGGCACTGCAGTTTCACCTCTGGCATTCTCCTAACTAATAGGGCTCTGAGTTCTTTTCCTGTAGCTCTTTAGCTGCAAAGACATTTCTGAGCCAAGAAACAGAACCAGAAACAATAACACCTTCCAGGCAGGTTAGCTGGCTGACGTGCTGCAGATCTTCTGGCATTTTTGTTGGTGATGGGGGTAGGATTAGAGGATTGCTATATACGATGATGATGATACCTTTTAAGGATCCTGCTTTTAGGCCATAATTTCTCTTGTCATTTTATCTCCTCTTCTACTGGCTCTTTCCTACTGACTAACCCACTATTAGAGTGCAGTGGCAGGAAGAATATTTCTTCATCTGCTGCTCTAAGCAAAAGCTTCTCACTTCAGAGAGGTACACTCATCAGTGCTTCCTTTTAATGGCAAGCTCTCAAACTACAGGTAAAAATAATTTTTTAAAAAATTAAAGGCAGTAGTTTGCTTGAATCTTTCCAAGTTGGCTCAAATGTCAATCAAGCCCAAGAAATAACAGGCAGTGTCTTGATTTCTATTAGTACTGCAGGTGGTACAACTTATAAAGAAACCCTTCCCAGTTATTAAATTAAAGGCTGAAAGGCATGCATCCTCATAGCAAAATTAAGCTTTTATAGGCGTGTAGTTGGAGATTATTAAACCCAGCATGGTCCCAGATAAGAATGTATAAATGCAAGTTGTCAGAATTAATGCCAAATGGCACATTTTCCTTCCCGAACTTCTTTCTTCCTGTTCAGAGGGAATGCAACTGCAACCAAGAATCAGGACATGGGTCTTTTTTCATTCAACACATTCAAGTCTACTGCTCAGACCACAGACATCCCTAAACATTTTCAGCTTCACTCTAAAACTAACTCAGTACTTCAAGGTAAGTGCTGCCCTAGGTCTACCCCAAATTAGCTGAAGTTTACACATATGGACCCAATGAACTCCAGAGACTGCTTGTATTTGACCTTCTTCTGAAGGCTGGTTTTTCCAGTGCTGACTCTTTAATTTGGCTGGAAACCTTCAATGCTGGGGCATGTTTACATTTGCAAAAGTATCTGTTTAAAAACAGTATGAAAAATTAAAACCCAAGGCTCTGGCTTTACATGTCGGCAGCAGGAGATGGAAAACAAGGAACCACATGGCTTAGGGGCAAAATGTTCATCAAGGCCTCCTTTGTGCTTCTCATCTTTAATCATTTCCAGGGCGTTAAAGATCCATGCTCTCACTTCCTCCACATGAAAACCAATGAACAAAAGTTTAATAGTTTCCAATACCATTCATCTCCAGATATCTGATTCAGAACCTCTGAAGCTCCACAAGCCCCTCTACAGCTCAAGGTGGTTCAGGTATCCAGTTGCAAAGAAGACAAAGCTTTGAAGAAAATGTAAGTTTGTAGTCACAGCTGTGCTCGACTATTATGCAAGCCTAAAACAAGGTAAAAAGAGGCCCTCTGCCCTTTCAGAGGGTGGTCCCTGCAGCCTCTAGCACTCTGCTCTGACCGTCCTGAGAGCACAGGGCTGGGACCAGAATTACTCAGCTGCACAAAGGACAGCAAGCCAGATTGCAGGAGCTGGGTTTGAGGGCCTGATCCAGCAGCTCTTCAAATCATTGGCAGTTTTCCACTTAACCTGATGGGGTTTTGGATCAGCTTCTAAAGATATTGTAAACCTGGTAATACTTGAGTCTTCACCTCCTCAAAATCAACTGCTCCCCACCTCACCCTTACTTTGTGTGTTTTGGAGGAAAGAAATATGTAAACACTGAGCTGAGGCTTCCCTGTCTGAAGGACAGCATTTACTGCTTCATCTTACTTAAGCCCACTTGTTGCTCCCATCCCCAGCAGGCTGTAACAGCTTTTGTGCTTCCAGCACACATCACACAAGAGCAGAGAGGTTAAGTGCCCATGCCTTGAAACTGCAAAGCCATTGTAGGTACATGGAGTATGGCTACCCACAGTGCTATTCAAGAGCAGCTCTTGCAAAATCATTCTCAGCAAGGATTTCCTATTTGAAGCAAAAGAAACTAAACTGAACAGGACCGAGGATTCTTTGTGTAAAATGAGGATATACCCACATGCACACACTAACCATGCTCCTATCCTAGGACTGCACAAGACAGCTTCAAAGAGATCATAAAAAGACCTTAAGAGAGATAAATTCAGAGGGTCCCCATTCCAGAAAAGATAACCTGAATCCCATACCTTACGTAAGGCTCCTGTAAAACAGGCTGATTCAACAGTAAAAGTTTTTGCAATGAAGTAGAGCATACACAGCACTTTGGACCTGTCAGACTCAATGGCAATAAAGAAGTACCTGTTCTGCAGATGCTCACACCTACTTTTATGCAGTGCTAACTTGAGCACACATTTGGAGTGCTTCCCTTACTGCCTTCAGCATGGTCTCTTCTAAGTTCTCTTAGCTTACTAGTTCAGGACATGCTTAATTACTGTGTGTGAGTATTGCAGCACTCCTTGCAAGGCCCAGATGACAGCCATGACTTCTGTAACTTGTACAATATCCTCCCCTTTTGGTTTGTTTCAGCCCTGGCACAGGGCAGATTATGTATAGAGATTGGCAGATACTCCAGTTTGCAAGTACTCAGCCACTCAGTTTTATTTCAGACCACCCACTAGCCTAGAGGACTCTCAGTGTTGGATTCAAACCATGACCAAGAGATGCAAATCACTTTGCAAAATAAGGAAAGGCCTTGGGCTCTCTTCTTGGTACAGTCTGATGAAAAGTACCCTTTTCAGAATCAGATCTGCCATCTCAGACCATCCTCTGCTTCAATTATCCTCAGTATTCAGAGCATTTTCCACAAAGTAGACAGGTGGCTGCTAAGACTGAGGCCACAGTTTGCATTCTGTGTGGGCCCCTGACCAGACCCATCAGAGACAAGGCAAACAAGGCTGTGACCAAAGCTGAGAAAGCTAATGACTACCCAGCCATGCTGTCACCTGTCTTTTCAAATGCTGCAAGTGTGGACATTTCCAAGAATGCACAGAAGTTACAATGAAATTACAGCATTATCTTCATTGGACTGACAATGAATCATATTTTAATATCAGCTTAATTTTAAATTTTAGCTCTCAGTTGTAGGTCACGCCACAGGTTAGTGCAATAGACTTTGGACATTACTTTTACTCCCACCCCATGCTGAGTTTTAAGAGTAGCCTCCACAACGCAAAACTGCTCCACAATTTAGCAAATTTATCAGGGCAGGGAGAAATCTGTTGCTGCACAGACAGAGCTGAGCAAACAAATGTGTCAGCACTCAGAGCTCATCTTTACTTATGAGGCCAAAAAACTCAATCTGGCTTTACCCTAGAAGTCCTCCTACACATACATATCACCCTACTGTCTTGTCTTCCCATCACCACCTCCACCTCATTACTGATATTCTTTCTTTCTTTCTTCAACCTGAGCCATTGAAATCTTTAATTGTACATTAAATATGTCCTCATCCCAATTGCTTCAATTTCCAGTGTCATTGTCTTCTCAAATCTCTGATCTCCACTCACAGCTTTGAGGACTTAGAAGGCTGTTGACAGAATACATGCCCTCCTACAAAATAGGTCAAACCAGCAGTTTCTTTCTCTCTCCCCTCAATACCTAAACCAAACTCAGATGTTCTTCCAGCTGTCTCAGTTTCATGGTTTCATTCAGTTTACCCTTCTGACCCCATAATCACCTCTGCTCCCACTCCTGCTTTCTTTCCTAGCAGTCTTCACCTTCCAGCCATGTTTCTACCTCATTTCCTGCCCACTCAAACAATTTTTCCTGTCTTGCCCAACTACAAAGCCCCTTCTCAGATGAAAGAACAATGAGCTAACCCACGAGTGGCTGGTGAGTCACTGTGATAGCAGCTTGCAGTGAGCCATTCCTTTTCCACGAGATCCGAGAAGCAAGAGTTGCTAATGTCCCTCTCCAAACTGTCCCAGAATATGTAGATAGGAGATGACTGGAGAAAGAAAGACTTTTTCTCTTAGTAATAAGACTTTCTCTTGGTCTTGTAAAAGAAGAAAAAGTACTATCCCTCAGCTATCAAGGAATGAAACAGGACAGAAGAAAAGGCTCTGTTCTTTACCATCCTGAAGGAAAAAAAAACCCAAACCAAAGGTTTGCCTCCAAAGAGGTATAGGAATCACAATAAGCATAGGAACATTTAAAGACCTGGATGATTTTGTGCCTCTTCCCTTAATGCCTACAGATCCTCTCTGAACTGATCTTCCACCCCAAGAGAGAAATGACAGCTGGAGCTGTAGGCATGGTCCCAAGAGTCCAATAGCACTGACACAGGAGCCCTCTGTCTTAAGTAAATCATGAAACTTTTTAATGTCCCAGTACTTGCAATGTTAAATGAGTTTAAGGATACTGGCTGGTGCATCAAGGCCTAATTATCTGTAATGCACGTGATGTACAGGAGGCACTAACTATTGCTTATTGCAGACCAAGCATTTTGACTCTGTTTCCTAAATTTTAATAATTTCTTCAAAACAGGTGTTGCTAAATTGTTTCAATACAGAGAAAAAAGAACTTAGTCCAAACCCATTTTTTGCAAAACTACAATTATAACTGCTTATTTACTTTTTTATTATTAATATGACAAAACACACCCATATATGAGGAAGAACCCAGGGATTCAATCCCAGATAAAGAAAACACTAAATAATAAACATGAACAAGTGCTCACTTCCAGTCTGGGACAGTGTGCTGATAAGTTGTCCTGGGGCCACCTCAAGGAAGGATATTGAAAGACTGCAATTCACATTCCAAATTTGGCACATTTCTATAGTATTCAGGAGTTCTGCTCCATCAGAGAGGTCAGTCTCAGCCCTCTGTGTTTCACTTGGGTTCCTATTTGCACATGGTGAAGAGTGGGCAGAAGTTCTATCCAGACCTGACCCAGGGGAAATCCAGAAGACTTCCAGGAGCCAGGAGACTTTCACCTGGCAAGTCCCCAGGACTCAGGCTGGGGATTGGGAAAGAAGTCATGTAACTTGAGAGAGGTTCTTCCCTCTTCAGCATGGTTCCTATAGCTCAGATCCGCCAAGACCGCAATGCCCAAGTAACATAAAATCATTTGGGCTGGAAAAGACCTCTAAGATCATCAAGTCCAGTCGTTAACACAGCACTGCCAAGTCCATCACTGAACCACATCCTTAAGGATCTACTCTTCTTTTAAATACCTCCAGGGATGATGACTCAAATACACCATTGCAGATGCTCCTTGGCTGTGGCCAATAAAGAGCAAGAGGGGATGCCACAGTGCTGCAAGAGTGGTAGATATGGATGTGTGTCCACGAGGCATAAGATGTCTGTTTGCCCTGAGATTTACAGGACCAAAGGTGTGTGTTTAAATAGGACAGGACTTCATGGAAAGAATGGATTTGGCTTTCCTCAGCTGGCTGTCAGCTGGGACAAACACAAGCCTAACACTGTCTCTCCTCCTCAACCTTGCCTGCAACCCCACGCAGCACTGCACGGTGTCATGTGGCCACAGCCCTGTGCCCCACCATCAGCTTGTGAAACTCGGCTAACCAGTGCCACACACAGCCCCACGGTGAGCAAACCCAGAGACTTCTTGTTCTCCTGAGGATGTTGCACAGTGCTTAAGTATTGTGATCCATTGTTTACTGAGACAAGCCCTGCAGCTGTCACGAAATCTCCCTCACTGAGAAAGATAAAGTGAGTGCTCATGCATCACTTGCAGCTTCCTATGACATTCTGATCACTATAATCCCTCTTTTCAGACAGGAAAGCAAGCTGCATCTTGGCTCCTACAACCACTCCAGTCTGATGGGGGGAAAAAACCAACCCCCCTTTGTCATCGTTCAAGGATCCTTCAGTCTGTCTCTGCCACATCTTGAGGCAAATTTTTTTTCACTGTCCTTACACTTACATGTCTAGATCAGCCACTTGTGCCAGCAGAGACGGTGCAACATTCAGGACAACCGTTTTCACTAGCGAGAAGGTAGGAAGAGGCAGAGAAAGTAGGGCTAAACTCCCCTTGACTTTTTCCTGCAGGTAACCAGATCTGCCACAGAAGCAGAAGTGTCTGGCTGTGATGAACATTTGAAGCAGAAGGTGATCCTCTTTGCTGGCTAACCAAAGGCTGAACAAGAGATGCCCAGTTTAATGCACAGTTTGTGCTGTGTAGCTGCCAGGCTTATGAGGACTCCTGTGTTCTGCAGACAAAGCTCTCACCGTGAGGCAGTTACAGCAAGGAATGAGAGTACAGGCTGTAAATTCCTGAAAGAGTTTTGAAAGTAGGCTGTTCTCGTAAGGATCAGTGTTTTTAAACTGGAAACTGGCTAATAATAAACAACCCCACTGACTTAAAGAAAAGTATATATTCAGAACCTGACTATGCTGAGATTGTTTGTGGGCTTTCCAGGGTGAACCCTGTATGATAAAACAAGAATTTTTCTCATGAGATTGCTAGTACTAAAGGAAACTTTATCAAAGCATAATGTCATCCTTGAATAGAAGATTTTAGGAGAATGTGATATGTTAACACTCATCAGAAGCAGATGTGTTAAATAAATGAGGTCTGCTGTGCCACGGCTGTATCACAAATTTGTTCAGTTAGGAAACTATATTAAGTAAGATTTGAAATTGAAAATGAGGTCTCTCCAAGGGATGTCTTTGTTTGCACTGAACCACAGAAAAAGAAGATAAGCACTTCACTTTAGATTTCCACCTTGTTCCCTTTCTCTGATGTGTGCTCAAGATCCAAAAAAAGGCTGCCCATCTCTATGTCCTAGATCCAACCACTGTGCCAAAGACAGGCCCATGCACATGCTGCCATTAGCCCCAGTTACACCAGAGGTACCTCTAGAAAGTATCAATTATCTACTCCGTTGCTGAGATGAGTTTTTCATGGCCTCGGTCCATGCACAATACACTGGTGACCCGAGTACCTGTTCCTCCACGCTGTCCACCTCCCTCAGTCCTGCTGCTGAGGATGCCTCCCTCTCATCAACACCACCACCCGTGGTCAGAGCCTGCTCCTTCACTTGAGCTGTTGCACATCTTTAAAGTTTCACCTTCCTTCACTCCAATATGTAAGTTACCTGACCACTTCGCTTCCTGAAGCTTCACTGCAAAGTCTTCCTTTTCTCTCCTGCTTGTCATGATTCATTCCATCTAAAGCATTTTGTCAATGAAGGACATTCTTCCAACCTTCCTTTTCTTCCTGAAGTCCCAAGAAACAGCATACTGAGTAGCTTTTTCAGTCAAATCTCATTGCAATTATTTGTGAAGTACCCTGGACACCATTAATGAGGAAGTCTCAAAGAACTAGCATCATTACTGTTACAACTATTATTATGGAATGAAAAATATATTGAGAGCAGTTGGGTGTAACTTTCAGAAGTTTTGCCTGAGAGCAATTATTTCCCTGACTACTGTATATTTATGGCTTTATCAGCCATAATTTTCAAAAAAAATTCTAAATCAAATCTAAAGAAAAAAGTTCTATATTTCAAGATTGAAAAGAAAATAAAACTGTTCCATTAAGGCTTGCTTAATGGAAACAAAATCCATACTGAAATGCACTTTACTTCAGGTAAAATATTCTGAAGCCCCCACAGGATGCCATGGAGTCAAAACTCCATGATTAGGTTAATATTTGGACTCCTTGTACGGAGAACCAAGGGCAGCAAGGCTATGAGCTAGAAGATAATTCTCCCAAAATGTACTGTGCCTTCCTTTTGATGCTTAGATAGATTCACCTCTAATACTTCACCCCACAATCTTCATCCTTTGTTAACTATGGTTTGGATTGTCAAAATCTCACTTGCTCAAGAAAAGTGTGAATCTGGACGAGAATGTCCTAAGGGACTTTCCCACCTGGCCTCTGGAGTTGATGAATGCTAATGTGCTTTTCTTTCCATCAATATACAGTAAAGGGAATAATGTATTAGTGACCAATTCAACAATAGTGGGGGTGTTTGGTGAAATATCAAGAACTTTCTTGACAAATAAATCATACCTTATTATCCTTCATCCCACAAAGTTATAATAGCTTTTGCTTTCAATGCAAGAAAACATTTAGCTGTTCCCCACAGGTTTCAATGTTTGAAGCTGGCCTCATTTCAATAAAACATTGTTTAAATAAATAAAATATTGAGAAAATATGTATCAAGCTACATTCAAGTCACCTGAATCACATTTATCTGGTAGGAGGTAATAATTACAGACAGTCTGAGGTAAACCCCAGATTTAAACACTCGCAAGCTAAACCATTTTGAAAACCCGAGGCAACAACCAGAGCAACTTGTCTACATCTAGGAGGGACTGAGGAAAAAAGACAATGGATCAAATGCCACACATGGAGAACTCACACCACCCATGATGATACAGTCTGCAAAGCTGAGATTTGCAGTCCCCAGAAGATCTGAGACATAAGATATTTAACCAAGTCTACCTCTGTCCTGTGCCTCAGCATGGGATCAGCTGAGGTGTTTTTATGAAGACAGGCTGCAATTATTAAAGTAGGGACAAATGATGTTCTTCCAGCTTACCCTAACTGCCAAGATGTAGGGGAAAAAGCCCTGAGAGACAGAACAGAGGAAAATTCGTGAAGGTATCGTACTTTTCCTGGGCATACTGATTTAATGGATTAAATTAATGAGAAATAAATAATGGTAGAAACTGCAAGTGGAAACCTGTCTACAACTCATTTCCAGTGAGGTTGTGAACATCCAAATGATGCATGTAATACAGATGATTTTGCAAACTTTTAAGCACTTCCTTGGTAAACAAGATGAAGCCAAGCACTCTGCAGCCACTACAAACATCAATGCATGTCCCTCATGGCTCTGGCTCTTGAAATAACAAACCTTGTAGTATTGGCATGGAAGGTGCTTCTGGCTTTCCCAAGAGGCACATTAGAAAGGAGCTCCAATTGTCTTTCTTACCCACTCTCATAGCAAGACAAAGAGATACCAGTTCAAACAGATGGTTAGCTAGTGTGGATGAGATACAGTAAGAACAACACAGAAAATACATAATTTCTCAGGAAATAAGGGAAAAATAGAAGTTTTACTTGGATTCTTCTACAACAAGGATATTATCCAAATGACTTTAAGAAATAGCAAAGGTGCTTTATGTCCAAGAAAGAGCTGTGCAACAATGAAGTATACTGCTGGCAACCAGGACAGTATGAAACAGGCACAGCCCAATTGCAAATGCAGGCACTGATCTACTGGCAGTAAGATCCATACAGAAAAGACGAGAAACATGAACATGATTGACAAGAACTAGAAACAAATTCTCGGGTGTCTGGCTTACCAGAGTGGACCACAGGGGAGCTGTGCTGGGATGACAAACTGTTTTGTGAAATGGGACTTGGATGCATGTGTACGTGCATGTATAAATAAAAAGGGATGCACCAAGAATACACTTGACTTGTTTTACTAAGTTCACAACTCACTGAAAAACAAACAAGCATGCAAGATCCTTAATGATCCTTTAATGGTACCCACTAACAGTCAAATAGGTAGTAAGACACCAGAAACAGCCTCCTGGGAAGCAGAAGATCATTTTCTTATTGATCTAACAAGGGAAATCAAACTTTAACTGGATTTCCTATGAGCACAGTGTAGAACAATCTAATTATGAAAAGCCCAAACTGGGTACGTTATTATTGCTGGCGAACCGTACAATAAGCACCATTTATAAGCCCCAGGGAAATTGGGGAGCCATTGTGTTAGTCTGGTACTGTGCAAACACACAGGATGTTGTCTGCAGCACAAAATTCCTGTCGTGTCCCTCAGGATCTCCATGTAGGCTGCAAGGATAAACCATTCAGCTGATGGCTCCTCCCCAGCTCACATCTCTCCTGGCAGCGCAAATGTTATCTTTAGCACTTAAAGTAAGTATAGCTAGAACCAGAATTTATGTCCCTTGACTTGTCCAGACCATTTTCTCTACATCACAAGTAATGGCACAAATAATTTGGGGAATGAAGTCTGTAAAGAAACAGGCATTTGTTCAAGTCTGAAAGTAAAAGCATTTTGCATACATAGTCTCTTTTTGCTTAAATGAGTAGGACTTGTACTGGATTCTATCTTTCTTACCCACTCTCACAGCAAGACAAAGAGATACCAGTTCAAACAGATGGTTGGCTAGAGTGGATGAGATACAATAAGAACAACATAGAAAATACATAATTTCTCAGGAAATAAGGGAAAAAGAGACAGAAGTTTTACTTGGATTCTTCTACAACAAGGATATTATCCAGCCAACTGGATGTTAAGACTATCCTCTAGGGGTAAAGTACAATAAAAAGAGACTGAGCACAAGCAAAGTGGGAACTGAAGACTAGAGAACACAAAACATTCTATGGCATCCCATTTGTCTGGTGATGAGAAGTCTGGTTAGCAAGGTTGTGAAAAAGAATCCCTTTATTATTTATTATTCAACCCCTTTATTACAAAACCTGTTTTGTTAACCTATTCATTCTGGCAGTAAATTAATGTACCCTGTATGACTAAATGGTCAGAGGCCTTATTATTATTATGGTCTATCCACTGAAAATTGCTGGTGTAACATAATCCTTTGCCCTGGCAGCAGGAGCATCATAAGGGCTCTGCTGGGTTCATTCTTTCAGCCATTACACTCCCATTGTGTACCAGGTTGTGATTCACAAGTCGATGCATTTGGAGACCCACAGAAACCCCATGAGCCACACTGTCAAGCAGAGACATCCTCAGAGCAACCTGGGAACACCACATAAAATGTAGATTCCCCTACTTGTCTACCCTTGCAGCCTAAACCTGCTTGTGCCAGCATCAGAACAGGGTAGCTTTAAAAGAAATCAGATTATGAACAGAGATGTGGTTTTGGACATGTGAGCCCTCTTCCCGAGATATTAAAAGCTATGTGCAGTGGAAAAAGTTTTCTTTAATTTAATTCCTATGTATTTTCCAGCTGAGCTTTGCAGCAGAAAATTAACAAGATTAAACTGTATCATGAACAGGTGCTGTGAAAAAACAATAACTCTGAATCTAACTTGGGTTTAACAAACTCAAGTGATAATCTGGGTCCTTTTCTTGATGCATCTGCGATTTCAATCTTTCTTTCTTTTGCACAATTGTCAAGTTCTAATTAACTCACCAGGTTTTGCCCTCTATCATTGAAGAGAGGAAAGGAACAAGAGCAGTGAAAGGGGAGGACAGATTTTTTTTTTCCTGTGAAATATTCATGTCTGATTAAAACAAAGCAAACTGGCAGATTATGAGTATGTTTACACAGCCATCAACTCTGCAGAGTAGCACTCATATTGAGTGCCAAGAAACGCCCACCAATTCCTCAACTTCAGGAATTGGGGCTTTTAATATTTCCTGCAGAATGATTTACCTCAATGCTGGATTGCACAGACACATCTTCTGTAAACTCAAAGTTTGGTGCTCTTGGTAAATAAAGAGAAGCAATACTTTTTCTCTTTTCTATACCTATAATATTCTCATTATTGTATTAGCTACTGAACTGAATTTCACCATGTTTTAACAGCAAGGGCTTCCCTTTTTGGCCCTCCCCAGTTAAAACAGATGGTTAGATTTATTTAGCAATTAAAATCCAGGTTTATTTACCAGAGCAAGGTTAGAATTGATGCTGTATCATGTAGGCTTAAAGATCCTGCTAATTTATTTTAATCCACTTAAACCTTTAAGGCATGGATAATGGAAAACAGACACAAAATCTCTTAAACTTTCCAAATTAAGAGACAAGAGTTTCCTCCTCTGTGAAGAATAGTAAAGCTCTCTAGAAGAACCCTGAAAGGTCAGCAAGAAAGCCTTTGACTACTTTCTTCCTGGAAACCCTATCTCAAAGGTCACAAAACCACAACTAAATTGCCTTTAGCAAAGAACCTAACTAGAGACACATTGCAAGGTACTCAATTGCCTTTAGCAAAGAATGTAACTGGAGATGCATTGCAAAGTCTTAAATGGGAACCAAAATCGATATTTCAACATTTAGGAGGAAACCCTTTTTAGCAAGGAGACTCAGCAGCTGCTGATGCTGGCACACTGAGTTTAACACACTAGTCTGGAGTGAATTTTCAAATAATAATAGTTGTACCAATACAAAGATCTACCTGTTACGTGGATAAGTGAACAGATTATGCAGACAACAATTGAGGAGTACCTGGCATGTACCTTCATGGAAAATCCCAGTCTGGATAAGGACAAGAGAAGTCCCACACTTCAGAAGAACAGTAAAAGAATTGGCCATTGCAACACAAAGGCCCCCCTCTCGAATTCAAGTTAAATGCCCAGATGAACCCAGAAAAACTACTAGCACAGGTGGCAAATACATAACAAAACCAAACCAGGAATGCTACAAACAAAAGGGCAGCCACTCCCAGCAATTTTAAATCAACTTACTTCTCTTGCACTCAAGCGTGCCCAAATTCTCTATCACATTTCACTTATTAAGTGTCTGGCTCCAGCAAGCCAGGTGTGGCATTACAGAACCCAGTTAGAGAAAAGGAAACTGAAACACAGTTTCAGCGTGGCACAAGATTACAGGGAGCCTGTAGCAGAGTAGAAAATGGAGATTCTTAGACCAGTAGTTCCAAAACTGCCTGAATTGACTGCTGTGAAACCTCAGAATTAAAACACTGTAAAGCATCAAAGGGAAAACAATTCGTCAGACCACTTCCCCTGGTCTGTGGATCACAGTTGTAAGGAAAAACAACCCAGACTAAACCTAAATGGATCCTCCTATTGGAATCTGAAACAGGAATAGAAGCTCTTACCTTCAAAAGCAATTGTGGGGTGCTCTTTCCTTACACACTGCTGATGTTCAGCTTCAGTGTATTCAGGTACATTCTGTGATGCTGAGAGATGAAAAGCAAGAAGAAAAAGGCTTGGCAATGACAGGGAAATGGCCTTTAATCTTGAAACAATCATGACTGAAGGGCGCCTGCAGATCTAGCTTCCAAGATAGGCCCACGGAGGATACCTGAAATATAAATAATTCCACTTTCAGAAAGGCAAATGCTTATCCAGAGCATGGTAATGTGGCAAAGGGTGGAGTTCCCCTTTCCTCCCAAACTCACTCGTACATCAGATAATATTCCACAAACAGCACCAAAATAAAATAAAATAAAAATCACAAAACCCATCCCAATTTAAAACCATAAAGAAGGGAAGTGCACAGCTCCCTAAGTATCTATCTCTGTGTACCCCTGGGGTGTGTGTCATATAAAGGACCTGGTGTGCAATGGCTGGCACTGACAACATGAAATTTCAATTATTCCAGGTGTAAATGTGTACCCCAGAATGGACACCTCCCTCCTCAATTTCATAATGTGTCCATGGTAAATTCCATGCTAAATTCAAGAGATTGCTAAGGAAAGGCCCACAAAACACATGTGCAGTCAACACTGCTCTAACATGGGATTTATACACCCAACCACTGCTGCTTTAAATGCTTTGAAACAAAACAAGCCAGTGTAAAGGTCTTTCCAGGAAAGTGCTAATTGAGGCAACATAAAAATTAGAATAATTTAAAGGGGAAAATGTTGAGAAGTGAGTCAATTGCCTTCATTATTATGAGATGCTAGAGCTCCCAGTCACAAGAGCTGAGGCATAGCTGAAGAGGAGGAGCATTCATTCCCAGGCGAGGAGAAAAGAAAGTCATGCCTTTTCTACGTGAGTATTTTTAACAGCAGTAGCAGTAAAGGCACAGCTCTAAAAACTCCCCCGGGCCTACCAGGCCTGAGGCAGAGGATGAAGGATTAATTAGCCTATGCCACAAGCTCCCCAAGATGATGCTGCAGCTTGAGAAAATCTGCATTGCCAAATTTAATCTTACTGATGTGCATATTGTATTTTCCTATGTAACTTGGTTCAATTATTGCAAACACATGTTTTAAACAAATAGAGACTCCTACCTTTAAATCTTACCTAGTGATAAAGCTGATTCTGATTAAATACACACATAATGAGATTTTTCAATTCCTGCAGGTGTGATTCATAAAGTTAGTGTAACAGTCAACACCTGCAGTACCTGATCCCTTCTGTATTTTTTGGGGGGGGCCTCTGAAACACTTTCAGTGACCTGAAACAAGCAGGCTGATGGCAGGTAACATGAGGCACAGATGAATGACAGGCTCGTGGCATGGAGCAAACTCCAATATAGAGAGGACAATATTGTGATATCAAGGAGCTTGTAAAGGTCTCTGGGCACCATAAGAGCAATAAGGGACTGCTTACACCAGAAATGGGAGATGGCTTGAGAAAAGGATCCTATGTTTTATTCTTAAGTGTATTTCTCTGTGATTTTAAACCCACATAAAGATGAGTTGCCAGTGCATCCATTCTGCGTGTCCTCAGCAGCAGCTCTGTACCTCTGACTGAAAATAGCATTGGCATTCAGGGCTCAGGATAGTTCTAGGGACTTGGTTTCCCAACCAGTGGGAGCGAGACATTACAGCATTTCACATTTTTCCAGCCCCATATACATGCAGATTTTATGCAGTGATATATAAAATCCCCTTCCAGCTCTCCAAAAGAGGTTCTACAGCACTTTACCACAGAGGGTGGCTGTTTTTAAAAACACAGCAAATATAATGTTAAATTAGAAAATGAGACTGGCAGAAGGAAGAGCTGTGAAATCATTTGAAGCTAAGGCCAGCACATTTAGTCATTAAGCACACGCATACTGCAGGGCGTACAGCACTGAGAACTGTGGCACCTCACATGATGGACATGTTGTGCAAGTCACACTGTAATAAAAGTTATTGAGGATGAAGCTTCACATTATATTTTCAGCCACTGATTTAAATGATCCTTTTTTTCAGTAAAGATCCAGGAATGAAGCACAGCACAGAGGTGTGAAGGCCAGGGAGATGCATTTTGTATAGTTTTCGGATACACTTAAAGTCAAAGCCAAACTTTACTCAGATAGGAGATGGTTGTGGGAAATGCAGAAAAGGCAAAAGGACTTTTTCACTGTCAGATATCCTTGCTGGAAACTGGAAAAGACAGTCATGGAAATCTCACTTTATGCATGCTCTACTACTCCCAGTGCAGCCATTACTGGCTAATCTTAGAAAGAAGGTACTAAACTAGACAGACTTCTAGTCTGAGCCAATATGGCTATTTTCATGTACTAATCATCCAAACAATGATCTCAAGCTAGGTGAAAAAAAAATCTTTAAACAAAGACACATGATAGAGTCCTATGCTCCTCTACAGCCCTATGTGGTATGCAATCAGCAGATAAGTAAATTCAAATTTCACACTCATTATGGTCATGAAATGATAGAAAGTTGCATACAGGAAAGCTTCATAACATCCCAAAGCCTATTCTGTGCCAAAGCAGAGTACATTTACTAGTGTTTTGTCTGGACTAGTTATAAAACGTGCCCAGTATCTGGATTTCTGCCACTTTCCCTGGGAGATTTTACCACAGTCCAAGAGACTTCAATGTTCCTTAGAAAGCCGTAACCAGTATTTGGGGTAAAGTTCCATCTTCTTTTCCTTATTGTAATAGGGAAATGCTAAGTGTGCATGAAAATAATGGTTTCAAACTTGAAGTGGAAAGTAATAAATGACCAAATCAAGGCGAAAAAGAAACATTATAAAAAACTCGCATCCTTCACTGTGTTCCCCATCCCCTACATCCAATCGCATTCATCCAATGTGTGGAACTCTTGTGTGCTGGAAAGGAGGAAAATCAGTGTCATGTGCAGCCCTGAGTTGGTGTCTACTGGAGTCAGGATCAGTGGATAAATGCCAGCTTGACCAAGGGCAACAGAAATCAGAGCCCTCAGGCTGAACATTATTGAGACAGTGGATAACACTGAAAAATTTTAGTCCTTCAACCTGTCCCTTCCCAGCCTGCCTTGTTCACTTTTTCTCAATATTTTAAGACTCTAACTTAGCAATTCCAAGCTGCTGCACATTTATTTCCAAAAATAATCCCACACTCCTAATATGAAGCAGTGCCATGTGTGAGCACAGGTCAGCTGTATGCCAAGAGCAAGCTCATAACAGCCTGGGAGAGTCCAGCAGTTATGAAGTGTTTTAGTGAAATGAAATGTTTTAATTTTACTGGAGGTGGCCAAATCCAAGCCTCCAATTTTGCCCAAGCTGCAGATTTTTACTGTGAAGCCTGGAGTATGACCAGTGCTTAGGGCCAGTCCCCATCCAGACTGCTAAAATGCTGCACATCTCAAGTACAGCCCAGACTAGTGGTGCTTTGCAGTGCTGGAACTTGCCCTGGCCCTAAGCCATTTAGATACAGTTAAATGCTATAAAAAGAGCTGTTCTTATTAGACTCTCTGCTCAGGATGGCTTATGGCTCAAGAAATCAACTGTCAAGTTTTCAGTGCAGATGAGAGACAAGAGCTTAAATCCCTGGTTAAACTGAAATCTCAGACAGGGCATATCATTTCAATTCTTTATTTGCTCATCTTGATGCATCTTTATCACTTTAGCTATTCCTTTCCCTGGCCCAATACAGACATGTCAACAAAAGATAAAAATGTCCAAAAATATTATCTGTCCAGGTTTGTCTGTCTTGTCCCTCATGAAAGCCTGTCCTGCAGTCTTTGCACAGCCCCAACGACCAGTGATGGGACATCTTTCTCCCCTTTTCTACTCCACACAGTGAATCCTTACAGCCCTCTGACAGAAAAAGGTCGATTAATTCAGGCTACACTGGGTCTGGTGAAATTTGCTCCACAGACAGGTGTTTTGTAGAGCACCATTTCTGCCACCATCCTCTTGTCTCTAAACTCAGGCTTTCTCAGCTCAGGAGCACCCCTGAGTGTAGTGGTGGCGGCAGGGGATGGGCACAGAGTTGCTCTGTCTGGGAAGGGGAGGAGGTCTGCACACTCCAAGCATCTCCAAAGCTGAGATCTGCAACCTCCGTGTCCATGTCTGCACAAACCCACTCTGCCTGCCCATCTCTCAGCCAGGACATTCCATGGCAGCCCAAGAGGGACAGGGTATAATTCTGCTTTGCCTGGTGGCTTCACCCCCACACGAGGACAGCGTTCAGGGGATCACCCACAGTCCCTCCCTTTTTCATTGTCAGGGCATGAGTCTTTTCCAGCTCATCCCCTATTGTATCATTGCAACTCCACTGATTTCACAAGAACTAATCCTGATTTACAGAGGGTAACTCAGATCAGGCCCCTTTTGACTAAAGCTTCGCTCCTGAAAGAAAAATACCTTCAATCAATCTTCAGGGCTTTAAAACAAAGCACACTTTAAAAATGGCTGTACCAGGAATTCATATCCCGCTTTTCTCTGACTGTAACTATCATTTTTTACTTAATAAAATGTGACAGTAAAGTTAAAGGATAAAAGAAAATGCTTCATCTTTCATTTTAAAAGAAAGAGATGCCTTTAAAAAAGACTAAAAAAGGAACTTCCTGCAAAAGCTTTTATTCTTCTGTTCAGGATCTTTTGTGATTGCCACGGTTATGGTTTTATTAGACTGGGATAGCAGAGGGAAGAAGAGCAATGGAAAGATGTGGACATTAAAGTATTCAAAAAGTACTAGAAGAATAAGTGAAATAAATATAAACATTGTAAAGCAAGACAGCTCAGAAATGTAGCTGTGACAGGCTGGCACAGGCAGCTCTGCCCTAGAAAACAGAGCTCCAAGGCCAACAAAACTATGGTCCTTTATTCACCCGATGCTCCTCACCCTTCCCTCCCTCTCCGGCTGGAATCTATCCCACCCAACGGGCTCCAAGGGCCATTCCACACTATCGAAGGAAAAGCACAGCTTTTCCCCCTGCCCCTGGCCACATCCACACACTCAGCTGTGCCCATGCTGGGGTCATGGATCTGTCTTACAGCCAAAACATGGCACACTGCACTTCCATGTCCAGAGGTCAACTCTCAGACACACTGTTAGTCTGCACTTGTGGTTACTGAGCTCTTCTCATTTATGTACTTGTGAGGCAAATCTGTGGAAATTGTCAAACTATGGTTGAGATGAGAATCTGTGAAGAGATCTTGTTTTGCTTTAATTAAATCACCCTACAGTCTTCTGAAGAATCAGTGAGCTCACTTTGGATTTCATGATGGTTTATATGCCTTAGCTCTTGCTCTGGTTGTCACCAGGCTCTTGTGTACCCATCTTGTTCAGGGCTTCCCATGGCCTCACCTACAACATCATCCATGAGTCTCAGACTGAACTTGCTCTCACAACACAAACCCACATTTTCATACATATAATTCAAGGGTTATCTTCAAAAAACCCCCTGCAATTCAGCAGCAGGGTGCATCATAAGTGTGTGCAGGCAATATGCTGTCTTGTGGCAGAGCAAAAGCTTGAGCTCCATGCTGACCCTTCTCACAGCTCCTGCCTCACACGGTCAGCAGGGCACCACCTGCAGTATCACACGAGGCTTTGTCTCAGGAATGAAACAACCAAGATTTTTCAACATGGGTCAATTTATTGAAACCTGTCTGTTATCTAGATCTGTATAAATAATTCAGGTAACTCTTTGCAAGGGAGAAATCAGTTTTTCCAATATACTATTTGGTTCATGCTCATGAAGCCTGTAGTGGAGCTGAATAGTAGTCTATACTTTGAAGCTCCTAGGATTACACTCCACAGAAGACTGACAGTGCACTTAGGGGCACTTTATTTCTAGGGCTCCTTCTGATTGCTGATCAAAACCACCCAGGACTGGTCAAGGTCCCAAACCAAGCCCACAAAGTTCAATGGGATACTTTCATTCAGAACAAGTAACAGAGACAAAACTCTTAATAATGCTTTAGTACAAAATGAATTGGTTGGTGTCAGACCACTTCTCTCTGGACTGGTGTAGGCACTCAGTAAGCCTTCAGTCACCACTTGGTTACTTGGCCTTAGTAGTGAAGTCCACTGCAACAAGTTCCTGGAAACAGAACTGTTTCCTCACCTGTAGAGGAAGCCCTCCAGAACAGGACCCTATTATAGAAAGCTTCCATTAAATAAAGCTGATTCAACAATAAAAGTCTGTGTAACAGTGCAAAATATACTCTGCCGCTGGGTTCCTGCCAAATCCAGTGGGCATAAATAAATACCTGCTCTGCTGACACTGAGACTTGCTTTTGAGAAGTGCTAACCTGGCCACACATTGAGTGTGTCCCCAAGTGCTTCAAGAGGCTCCCCAGAGAGCTCTAGATGTTTTATTTTTACTGGCCACACTTAATATAAAGACATGAGAGGCTTTGTTAGCATTTGTTTGGGGTATAAATTTAACACTTGTGAAAAGGTGCCTTGGAGTCTGAAGTCTTCTGTGTATTCAAAGATTGTATTTGGCAATGAAGGCTCACACCCATTTCTCTCCCTGGTGGTATGCTGCCACCGATTTCTATGGGGGATGGAAATATCTTCTATTTATTGTTCCCAGAATGGCCTTTCTGAGAGATGTCAAAGTTCCATCAAAGAATTACCAAATTTTTTGATAATTCCCAGACCTGACTATGGAATTATTTTTATGAGTTCCATCTGTGAAACACAGAGATTTATGTAAAGTCTAACACAACAGCAGAATGTAATGGATGCTATGGTACTTAGCACAACTGCAGTTCAGACACATTTACTGGAGCCTAGGGTTGCAATCAGGAGCTCCTGACTGCCAGTCAGACCCTCTGGATGCTCAGTCAAAAAGAGTGTAACACAGCCCAAGAGAGGAACCACCCCAGGGCTCATGGGACAGCAGCAACAGAAATAACTATTCCAGAGGCCCTGCCTGCAGCAGAGGAGTGTGCAAGGGCTCAGCACCCCTTGCAGTGCAGTCACATTTCTCACAGAACATGTGATTTGGAATCCTCTGCAAGGTCCCAGATGTGCTGTTTACCTGCAGATCAGCTACATAACACAAGTACAGCAGATTCAGCATCTCACTTACTGCAAATCGTCACCTGGCTGCAAGAGTTCTTTCTGGCTTCAGGTTTGGTACTCAACCCATAGACTGGTGCCTTAAGCCTGTAGCTGTCACAGAAACACCAACACAGCAGCTTTTCTTAAGTTGCTCCCTTGCACAATGTAGCTTGTAAATGTGTGAATTAGCAGAGCCACAGTCCCCAAGACCACACTGCACAGCCAATGTCATTCCAACACACTCTTGTGCTTGACAGTCTGGAGACAATCCTCTGCAGTGATTTCCAGATACGTTGTGCTCCTGCTCACACACCTCCCCACTGCAGCTGTTGTGCTACAACTCTGGAAACTGAGGTAAGACACAGATTTGTGACTCAGTCACTAGTACCTGCAGTCAGTTTTAGACAAAGACAGGAAGAAGAATAAATTCCTTCTGACTTTTCAAAATGCTTTTGGTACGGGGTTGTCTTCTGTCTCAGAGTTTAATAGGAAAACCGTAAGTGTTCTTGAATTTTTTACTTACTAGAGTATTAACCATTGTTTTACTGACACTACTTTTTTAATTCAACACTAATAGAGGGTCAATTGCAGACATCCCATGGGATGTTTAGTAAGGAAGTTAGTGACAATAGTTCTAAATTATATTAGACCTAATACAGGTTGGTAACTTGCCAAGTTTCTCTCTTCAACACTGTGACAGCAACCTGGGGACAAGTGCAGTCCCCAGATTGTGCCATGCAGATAAGCAATCCTGATAAACTATGTAGCAGTCACTGTGGTGTCCCTGTGTCCAGAGGGCTGGGAAAACAACAGAAATAAGAAATTTTAAAAAAACCAAACCACTTAATTCTCCTCTGACCTGAAGTAATCCCACAAATCAAGTCTCCAGAAGACAAACACCAAGTCATGAAATCATCACACCAATGAACCTCCTGCCTGAGAGTCAGCCATAGCATATGGGCTGAACTTTCCCAGAGGCTTGTTTTTCCTGTTTAAAACCCCTGGCACTACCTCCAGCTTCTGCCACCTGCTCCTTTCTACTCCCTCCAACAAATCCTCTTGCATCACCGACAGCCCCAATGCCAGAGTCAAAGACAGTTGTTGCACATTGCAAACCCAACTCATCCCTCCCAGCAGCTCCTTCCTCCACCACTACAGTGGAAAAGCAGGATGAGAAGAATGTTTTCTTTTAATGCTTGCCCATGTGGGAGAGAAAAACCAGAGCTTGTTTGTTTTGTAAAAGATTTGTGATTACCCAGTGCCACATAACACATACTCATGGTTTAATTTTAACTCTAGGAGAAACATAAAGCATCCCTGTAGCACAACTCCAAGTTTCAGTCTGCTTGGAGAAAAGGTTATGTTTTGCTGCATTGTCTTCTTGGCACAGCACAGCATCATTTATCATATGGAAACCTCTGGCTAGAAAGCATTCAGCCAGCCTATTTATGTCCCAAATCTGAATAGACAAAATAATAATTGTTAGCCAGACTCCTTTTTCTCCTGCCGTGCTCAGCTTTTCTCGTACTTCTAGCAACAGCAGGTACCTGTTGAGCTCTGTTAACTGTTCCCCTCATTGGAGCAGCAGGGCTGCTTTGGTCTGCTCCGACTCTTGCACTGTACTTGGGATTCTCTAAAGCAGGACTGCTCTTCCCAGATCCTCCTGGCTGCAGGGCAGCACTGAAGGGAAGCAGTGCAGAACACACACAGCTCGCAAGTGACAGGTTATTACCGACTGCTGTGCATAAATAAAATGGGGCTGATTCCTCATCTGCTGAAAACAACAGTGATGTCAATTTTCCCACAAAAAATACATAGTGATCAACAGTTTCTGAAAAGACAGAGCTGAATTTCCCTCTCCATCCACACATGCTATGCAACTTCTCTGATAGCAGGAGCATGGTACGGTGTTACCTGCTAACTGAAGCTCCCCAGCCTCAGAACACAGGCATTACCATGCTTTTAGAGCTTTTCTCAAAAAGAATATTTAGGCAGAGGCAAAGTCAAGCAGGACTGCTGACCTTCAAAAAGGCCTTGGCTGCTTTCTTTTAATGAACTGTGGTTATAATTTTCTCTGTCTGAAGATTTACTTTAACTAAACACTACACAGTCTCCATCCTGTAAGGGGACTCCCTAAATTCCCAAAGACATCACAGTGATCCAGGATTTAATGCAAATCCAATGATCTACAACTTAGCTAAGAAACTCCATTCTGGAACAGAAGGGAAAAATAACTGAGAGTGAAAGCTGGGATCCTCCTCTACACTTAGTTTTTGACAGTCAGATGTCCAGCCAAAACTGGGTATTTGAATATTTTCCCACCAGCCTGCCAGAGGACACCCCAGCCCTGGCCTGTCAGCTCTTTGCCTCAGAAATGCTTTAAAATACACAAACAATCCCTCAGACAGAAATCTTGTCATCATCTTCCAGGAGGCAGGGTCTGAGCAAGCACTTGGGAGCTGATATAATTTTAATACACTCTGATGCCAGCCTTTCTAGAGGAGATGAATTATTTGTAATGAATTCCAATCACATGGTGCTCCAGCCCCCACACCTTCATCCTGCATATATAACCAAATTCGTTTAGGAGATGTAAGTTATTCAGGGACTTAGCTGTTCAGTCTAGTCTTGGAGGATTTGCTCTCATTATGGCTTTTATGCAAATTCTGTCCTCCAAATCTCTTCTGAATCAATTATTACTAGATTAATTTAAACATGTCCACCTGGGGTGCCTGTATATCATGTGCCTCATGTTAAAAAGTAAAAAGGATGATAATGAATTCAGGAGGTGACTGAAACAGATTCCTGCTTTGTGGAAATGTGACCTTTTTGCATAATGTCATAAAAGAAAGAAGTTCCTTCAAGAAACATGGCAGATAGGGTCATTCGTTGGATCAGCTGGGCTTTCAATCACTCTTTGGAAATTAGCATGATACAATAAAAAATTAATAAGAAATTTAAAAAAAAATATCACTTTAATGCTCCAGACTATTAAAGTCTTTGATGGACTACTAATTGAAATGTAATGCTTAATTTTAAGCAATGCCATTTTATTAATGGTAAAAACTTGAATTAATGTCATTAACCAATGTTAATATTACAAATCCCCTGAGGGATAACAAAGCAATTATGTTATTCATAGAACTGAAAGGGGGAAAAAAGATGTAATCTGTACATGACTGCACTAAGGCAGAAGAGACTGCTTCCATCTGCATTTCCTCTGCTGAGAAGGGGGTTTGTTTGTTTTTTTGAGTAAAGAGGAGGGAGAGGAAGAATTTGTGCTAAGTTAATTACTGCTGATTTTCAGGCACTTAATAGCTAAGAAATTATTCTGTTACTCAAACACCATACTGTGGAGACCCTGGAAAAATAATTTGGGAATGAGAAATTGATTACAAACCCTCCTTCTTGGAGGTCTCCCCTGTGTGTGCTTGGATCCTAACACAAGCACTAACAGCCTTCACCTGATGGAAAAGCCTGATGCAAATACATGGCCCCACACCTGGTAGCAAATGGCTTTATGGAGCTTTGCTGGTTTGTATCTGCCAGGGATCACCAAGGAGACCCTGGTGTACTGAGTTCTGCAGTACTGAGTGTCCTCAAGTTCATGTGAGGGCAGGTGCTTCTATTTTATATAGTTTAGCAAGTTCAGCATCTTGTCAGATCCACTGCTCATACAGTGGGGTAGATGGGGTTAGACTTAATTAAAGAACCAAAACCAGTGCTCTTGCTAACTGGCAGAAGTCACATTGCCCAGAGGGAGTAAGAACTTTGTATAGTGCTGGTATAATACTGCTATTTGCTCCAGAATAACCATGTTTGACATAAGCCCTTGATTAACTATT
>JACBWW010000014.1:6074665-6222842 GCA_020086605.1 Lanius collurio | reverse complement strand
AGTGGGCAGGGGACAGCATTTGTGTTCATAAAGCTGAGTCTCAGCTCTCGATATTAATGGACACACCACTGTCGCCAGACGCAATGTTTTGTTATTGCGTGATTAATTGAAAGTCACACGCAATGACATATTACAGGCAGGATAAAGCTGTCACTGGAAAGCAATGCTTCACAGTAATTCCTGCCAGTCTCTACAGTCTGAAATTGCATACCTCGTTACAGACGACCCCTCAAGCACAAATGCATTACATATCTTTATATAAATAACAGTGACTAACAACGGCAGTCTGAGGTAATCTCTGTGGGATATGAAATTGGGAAAAAGGTACGGCAGACAAATTGCCTTCAAATATTAGTAAGCTTGTCTGTGCTAATCCCCATCAAATGAACCACTTCTCTTTTCTCTAAAATAAAATTTGTTCCTGCTGGAGACACAGAAAGTATGATAAAAGGACATGTTGTGGCATAAATGACATCTAGAAGCCTTACTTCTTCAAAAGGCCACTAGTTCTAAATCTTAAAAACTTATCTTGATCAAGACTAATTAAACTTCAACACAGTCACTTTATCACTTACTTAGGTCAGTTAATATCAGTAACTGGTCCAGATCATTTTTTTAAAGCCACCAGATCAAAGACTATTTTACATTTCTTTTGGCAGCAGCAAGAAGATATCAAATCATTAATTTTGTCCTCACATTTTATTTCAGTCAAAATCACTGCATTTGAAATACAATGTGGAATAAAAAAATCTACATTTCTCAAGGGAAAGGACACAGCCCAGGGGAATACAGGCGCCCAGGAAAAACAGCTTGTGTCACTTACATTATGAGTATGACAAATTCCCAGCTGCAGCTGAACTACCAGGAATGGCACACAGTTACCTCATCTCCAGTTGGCATTTAGCACTCCATTTTCTATACCATTGGATAATGGTCAAATCTGCTACAATGCTCTTTTTTTTTTTTTCTGATTGGAGCCAATACCCCACAACTCAAGTGAGCAATATTTTAAAGACTCACCATGAGGTAGGGTGGCATAATCCAAAACCAATAGTACCTTCTCTTTGGCAATCTCTCCATTAAACAGTTCCATTTCACACCATCACTGAGACACTGTTTTAAGTCATTTCAAGCTCACCCACTTGGACTTTCTGCTACCAACCACTTGTAAACTAAGGAAAAGTGATGGAAAGGTCTTTACCTGCTTGGAAGATGTTCTCTACCTCCTCAGAAGACAGTCTCTTGCAGGCTTTTGTAAATCTGCCACTGACAGGAGCCAAGAGAAATGGGGACAGGAAAGCACAAAGCCTGGGCTGTCCTGTGGCCTGGAGGCAAACAGCAATCTCTGTCTTCACCTAACCCAAGCAGAGCCCTGCAAGAGAGTAAATCTGTGTCCACTGGCCTTTTTACAGCCCCTTAATGACCGTTAACTTTTTTCAGCCAGCCATTGATTCTAATGGCATGTGCATTCACACACAATAATACCTCAGACGGCCTTCATTAATTTACCATGCATAATTTCTCTGAAAGCTTTTGCCAATAGAATACCCCTAAACTGACTCACTAACTCATGAAGATAAAGCACTTTCTGTGTGAAACCATTATGTAGATGCACAGCATTTTCCTCAAATAAGTTAAAAAGTAGGTATTGTTCAGTGTCTACCCATTTTTTGGACACAGCAAAGTACCAGGGCTTGAAAATGTAAAGCTGCTGCTGGAGTATCCGGTGTGACAATGAATACGTAAGATACTCCAGACTGAAGAAAGAACAACAAGAAAAAAGGCAAATTATATGAAAAAGCCTTTCTGCTGTGAAGTTCCTGAAATCTCTTACAAATTTCAACAATGGGAAGTCCTAAAAGTGAAAGGCTATTAAAATACCAAAGGAAAATGCAGCAATATAGATATTCACAAGCCTAGGTCCATTCATCCAGAGAGAGGATGGGGAAAGATCCAGCAAAGGGAGTGTATTAGAAACAAACCATCCCAGAGAACAAGAGTTTAGAGCTGTCAGGAGCTACAGTGCTGCCATTAGCCTTGCAGTAAATTATGGAGCTGTCAGCATTTTCCCATTATAAATCTCTCAAGCCTTCTCTTATGTATACTGATGTAAGATTCAGACCTCAGTCCCATGGTGGCAATGATACTACAGACAAAAGCATCACAGACCTCCTCCAGAGGTATAAGACCCATAAATATAACCTGTGGTCTTACAAACTCTACAAGATGTTGATTGTAGGGAATAAAAAAAGTCATTGTTTTTTATTGGTTGTTTTGGGTTTTTTTAATTACTATTAGTTTGTCTTTAAACAAAGTCAGAGGATGAGAAGTGAAGAGCTGATTGAAAAGGTGATCAGGAATAGGCTCCTCTTTTGCACTACACTCAAGTCTTTCATCAACTTGCAAGTCTCTCATCCCTTTCCAGAGCATTGATCACAGAGCCCATGAACGCTGCAACTCCACTTCCAAGGTTATAGGTGCTGCCCTGACTTATGTAAAGAACCACCTTCCATAGACAGCCACTTGTGATGCCCTGTAATATTAAATGTGGAGGTAAAATAAAGATTAAAATAAAATTAGATCTGAAAATTTAATCTGTCTCAAATTCATGAGCGATGAGACTCAGGGCTTTTGTTTCTCATCAATGAGCAGTGAACCACTTGCAGGCAATTCAGAAGCCACAGAGAAGGTGGATTAAGAGCAGAGGTCTTCAAAAATTCTGCAGTAAAAGAAAGCCTAGTATTTTTAAGAAATGGGATCTTTTTTGTAGTTGTTATTTCAGAATACAGACTGCAAAAGAGGCCCCATGTACTTCAGTGCAAAGAAAAAAAAATATAATGAAGACTGACAGTATATGTGGGGTAATATGCTCAATGTAGATACTTTTATAAATGAAAACCACCAGAAGGGTTTTGGAAACATGGATTTAGTATAAAGGATGTAAGCCATTATCAGCATAAAGGTAATGAAATCTAAGGGAAAACACCATTTCCTGGGGTTAGTATTGTTAAAGACCATTAATATTGCCACTAATTACACATGCTTAACTACAGCTCTGCCTGGAACTGTTACATCACAACATGCCAATAAACTGTCTAGGGAGTAACAGATTGCTTCAAAAGTCCCTAAATATGTGTTTACAGATGATATGGAGAAAAGCAATTTAACACACCTGAAGAATCACAGATTCATCAGGTTGGAAGAGACCTCCAAGATCACCAAGTCCAGCCGATGCCCTAACACTGCCTCAACTAAACCATGGCACTGAGTGTCACATCAAATCTTTTTTTAAATACATCCAGGGATGGTGACCCCACCACCTCACCAGGCAGACAATTCCAGTACTTTATCACTCTTTCAGTAAAAAATCTTTTCCTAGAGGAGCATCTCCCCTCTCTTTTCTTAATTTTTTTGTACATTTACCTTGCTCCAAACACCAAGCTCTTCCTCCATGCTCTTGAGGCCAGCCCATGATGCTGAGCCTGACCTATCAAACCAGGCAGACTTGGGCAGGGGCTACAGCTCTCCAGTTACTTAAGGGCCAGTAGTAAATCTCAGCACCACGTACATGTCTGTACCAGACACCAAGCAGTGCATATGCTGGAGGATTTGGGACTGTCTGCTCCAGATAACGTAATGACTCAAACACAAGGCAGGAGACACTCGAGGCTCCCAGTGCGTGCGACAGCCCAGCAGAGTTACAGCCGCCCCCAGCCCTCCACTCAGCAGGAACAGCAAATCACTCCTCATGTTTTGCTAACCCTTTAACAGTGTTTCCATACAGTACCATCCTTTGCTCTTGGCTTGTGTATTATAGGAAAAATAGTAGGACAATGATTTCCTTCTTAATTCCTGATTTTTACATTTTTTTTAACTCTATAGGCTTTTTAACTGAAATCTTGCAGTGTATCTGCTTATACAGTATCCAGCATAGCACTCTGCTTCAGAGAGAATATATAACAGCAGAATAAAATTCTATCCATATGTCCAAAGTACAAGAGGTTCACAGTAGAGCTGGCAAATGGTGTAATTAATCCTGACTGCATTTCAGCAAAGACAAATCTAGAAATAATGTACAATTTCTCTCTTTGTGAATTACCACTTGAGAAAACTCCCTGCCTCTATCATATATATCCAAAGCAATTTTTGCAGATTGTTTACAATAAATCAAATTTGGGACAGTGCTTGACTGATGAAATTTCAAACACCATCTCTTTATTCTTTGGGTGCTCCTTTTATAATGTCAAGTTAACAGAAAAAACACAGCGGATACACAGACGCCAGACACATTCAAAGGTTTCCATCTGGGCTTTAATTACTATCACAGTTGCCTGACTAAATTGAATACGTTCCTCCTCCTCCTAAGGGCTTTGCCTTGTATCTGATTTAGCTTACTTTGCCTTGATGAACAAAATCTGGTATAATCATTTTCTATGATGCCCCAGAGGAGCATCATTCCATGTATAAACTTGCTGCCCTGTAAGTCAGTTTTTTACATTTCTCTCTTCAGACATTATCCTGAACTGTACTGAGAGATTTTTTTTTTCCTTCAGGAAATTATTTTCATAAAGTCCTAAAGCAGATTTTCTCCAAAAGCCACATTTAGATTACATTGTCACTCTTGTTTTTGTAAAATTAACACAGAGGCAACAATGTCTAAATCACTTCTTCCAAATGCAGAAGACAAACAAACCCCCCTTTCTCCCTCTCCACATAGCATCACCTGTTCCTGACCCCACTGACCAGTTCATTATTGCTTTCAGATGGTAATTAGTGAGGCCAGACAGCCTGAGCTTTGCCATTTCTCCTGACCTGTTTAGGCTTGGCCTCCCTCAGTTATTATCAGTGTCTTTCTCTAGGTGTTCTCAGAGAGCAGGAAAGTGTGTGCCATCTGGTTTAGCTCTCCTGATTTGAACGGTTAAACAAAAACACATAACATCATCACAAAAATGCCATTGTTAGGGTTCTGCAGCAAGCTCTGAACCCTTTATAATTAACTGCAGACCTACTTCTTGGTTTCCAATAAGGCCATTCTTTCAGTAATCAGAGGTGGTCCCAGGAGGTAGTACATAAATAGCCTATATTGAAGCCTAAATTAGGCTAACTCAGAACTTCCTGTACTCCTCACTGCAAATAAAGCAAATATTTATAGACTCTTGCAATCTTTGAGGTTCCTACCTAAGAATTAACATCAGAGCAGTTCTTCTTGCTTGTGGTAAATCAGAACCCTAGCAAATGTCCCAAAACTCAGATTCCTCAGTGTAGTATTTTCATTTGAAACTCCCCTCACCACTCATTAGATACATGAAATGAAATGATAAAATAAAATAAAATAAAAAAAAATAAAATAAATAATTCAAAAGAGATATGAAAATAGACTTTGAAGGAAAACATCCCTCTGTTGAGTTCATGTTAATCCCTATTGCTACAGACTTGGAACATCTGGCTGCTATTCTGGGCTCTTCCACCGACTCTCTCTGTGGCCTCAGGCAAGACCTTTCAGCTCTAAGTCTTCATTTTTTTTTTATTTTCAAACAATTAAGAGTTTTCTTTAATTTTCTGGTTTGCTTTCTGTCTTGATCATCCAGAGCCATGCATAATTTTAAAGAAGGCAAGTAACAACATCTTCTTATTGGATGCATCAAATAAGTAGACACTTCTCTGAAGGATGGAGGCATTGGACTGTAAACACTTCAGGGTAAAGACCATCTCCTAACATTTGTGAACTATTTTGTTTTTTAGAGTATTTAGAGAAGGCTAATGTTATTCTGTAGGAGTTTCTGGAGGCAGCTGGCTGAGTTTCTGCTGGAAGCATCACTTTAAACACTGTTGGGATGTCATTGTTTTATTCAGAAGTGTCAGAACGCCTAGAGCTTTGGCCAGCCATCTTCTCTCATTAGTAATTTTCACACAAGTCTAAATAAATGTGTTTGTACTGTGCCCAACGTAATGCAGCTCCTGTGTGCAACATTAACACAGCTAATAAATAAAAAACCCTATTCATGATATTCTTACACCAAGCCAGCAGTAGAAAATGGCCACTCATCAGGGAAGTGGGAAGCATTAGTGGGTGGGGTGGATGGTGTTAGCAAACAGTCTCCAGCTGGAACAGTAAGCAACTTTATCAATTATTTTCAATAGCAAACTGCATTTCCTTGCCCCTCTACCCCCTCATAGAGAAGGTCTGGTGAAAAGCATGGTACCCATTTATCCTTAGCGAGCTCTCGAGCCAGCAAGCCCCTTTGTCACATTTTGGCCTGGAAACTGAGGTCTGAATGCTGTTCGGCTGCTGCCTCTACACAGTGCAGGAAGAATGATACCAATGGGCAGTGAAGAATACTCCTTCCTCAATAGCTGCCACCAACATGCTAGATGCTTTTCAAATACACAATATCCAGTCCAAAAGTGCTGTCAAAGAGCTCTCAGGCACCACTGGAACACAAAATTAACACACAGGGGAACATCTCTGTGAATAAATCAGTGGAGCTCCATGCCTTGTGTCTGGACTGCACTCAGCTGCGGTGCAGCTTCCTTACATCTCCTTATCACTATTCATCCATCTTACCTGGAATGATAAAATTATCTCATTTCACAAGAAAGTGTTTTAAGAACAGAGACTTGACTTTGGAGCCAAACATAGTTAATTATCGTAACATGTATACCCATTTTCCCCCAGAAAAATGGAATTTCAGACTAATCAGATTATTTATTTCTTCCAGGTAGCATGGTTAATGGTTTTCCCATTGCACAGAATAAACATATTTGAACAAGCATTCCAGAACCACAAAATGCCACTGAACTCCCTCCAGACTGTGGACTTACAGAGCAAAGGTCCCATCTCCTTCAGCCAGGAAACTAGCTCTTGTCCTTCTAGGACCGGGTGCTACCAACACAAATAGTCCTGTATCATCTTACTCAGATGCATTGAGTCTTTGATAGAAGCAATTTCATGAACAGTCTGCAGAAACTCCTCCTCTCTGCAGTCCCAGTTCACAGGTCTTTATTTCCACTGCCTTTTTCTTCACCTCTATTTTTCCTCAGATGAGCCCAGCTCCCAGGGTCAGACAATTACATCTTCTCCAGAGAAACGAAGCTAATGTTACTCCCAATAAAGTTCAAGAGAGCTACAACAATAGTCATGGCCAAGACCCTTGCCTATGAAGACACTGGACAAAGGAGAAAGATGATGCCTTCCTAACCACCAGGTCTGCAAAAATCAAAAACAAGAAATCATTTGCCTGTGCTTATAAAAAAGAATACTTTGCTGTGATTTTAAAAAGTGAGCTACTGAAATCTAGGAGTGCTAAAGGAAAAGCAGCCTTTTATGAATCCTGGGTAGTTCGCTATGAAGATGACAGTTGCCCTAGAAACCTCATAAACTGGAGTGGCAGATAACTGAAGTAGATGAGATCTGTCAGAAAAAGTTTGGCACCATCAAACCAATGCTTTGAAAGCATAAAAATGACTAATTGTCTGTGTTTTCTTTGCCACATCAGACAAAAGGTTTTCCTGGCAGTGAGGGACAGCTTTCTGAGCTGTGTTTTGCTATTCACTCATCTGCTTAAATTTTGAGTGTAGGATTTAAAGCTTGTTTTTAAAAAAATTAAAGCTTATTTTATTCAAATGAAAGCTAAGTAAGTAATAGGTCTGTGTTCTTTCCCCTTCTCTTCCAGAGACCTGAGTTCAGATAACCTTCTGAAAATAAAAGGTGTCCTGTTGGTTCTAAACCTTACTCAAAACCGCCATAAAGATCCCACATAACTCAGCTCAGCTCTCACTTAATGAACAGGAAACAATGAAGACAAAAAAACCCCAAAAACCATTGATGTCTGACCTGCAATGCATTGATGCCCCACCTTTACTCTGAGCAGATTCTGAGTTGTCATAACAAATTACAGAATCATAGGATCATTTAGGTTGGAAAAGACCTCCAAGATCCTCAAGTCCAACTGTTAACCCAGCACTGCCAAGGCCACCACTAAACCATGTCCCCAAGTGCCACATCTCCAGGTCTTTTAAACACCTCTAGGGATGATGACTCAACCACTTTCCTGAGCAGCCTGTTCCAGTGCTTGACAACCCTTCCAGAGAAGAAATTGTTCCCAATATCCAACCTAAACTTCCCCTGGCATACCTTCAGGCTGTTGCCTCTTGTCCTATCACTTGCAGCTTAGGAGAAGAGACCAAACCTCACGTTACTACAACCTCCTTTCAGGTAGTATATAGAGAGCAATAAGGTTCCCCCAAGCCTCCTTTTATCTGGGCTCAAGAACCTGAATTTTCTCAGCCACTCCTGATATGACTTGTTCTCTAGATTAACTGCTCAAGGTAGTGACTTTTGCCAAGCCCACTAATCCTGATTTCTCATCTACAGTAAATAAACAATAGTGAAAAAGAGAAGGTTGAGTTCAAAAAGAAAAAACACTTTGCTAGAACATACTTAGACTTGTGTTTCCTTATTTGGCCCTTTCTTTCTCATTCTTTTTTCCTCCCTTTAACTGGCCACTTGTCAATTGAGGAGAAGAGATAAGCAACAAAAATTGATTATAAGCAATAAAAGGAATATTAAACTTTCTTAAAGACTGAGCCAGAGCAGGAGGGAAAACTTGGGAACTCTGGATTTGCTACACTCTTCCTCAAGGGTCCCAAGCAATGCCAGTGTATCTGTGCAAACACAGCTGTTTGCATTCCCTCTGTGCACAGGGAAGCAATTTTTCCCTTTCATTCATTATTCACAACTTGCTACAGCCATTCTGCAAATTCAGTACATGTCCTTTAATGCAACAATGAGATTGAGATGCAGATTCTTTCCCTCGTGTTGTTTGTGGATTTTTTTGGGGTTTTTTTTATCCTTGAATACTGAGAACACTGGATATGGGTTTTCTTTCTACTTAAATTTCTTTTCAACTTGGAGATGATTTACACTATGCAGTATGCAGATAGGCAACAAATAAGGATTTCCTGCTCTGATCCATGTCTTCTCCTCCAGTCAAGCCTGCAAAAACAACCCTCAAAGCCTCAACATGGACACAGCACTTAGAATTTAGAGAAGAGATAGTCCCAACTCCCCCAAAAATGGTTTGGGAATTGAATGGCTTCAGAGAAAATGCTGTCTCCCTTTCCACTCTACACTAATTAGTACAAATCATAGTCAACTCCTTTGCAAAAAAGCAAACATTTAACACTAATAGCCATTACCATTTGTAACTCCCTGCTTTTGAAAAAAGCCCTCGACTGCAACCCCCAATATTTATTCTCACTTGATGTTAAGATGACAGATTTGCCAACCAGCTTGGGAGCTGAAATAGCATCAGTGGGCCACATGCTCCCTTGAAGTTTAGCTTTAATAATGCAATGCAATATCATAAGATGAAGTAATTTGATACAATTGATGCAGGAGGAAAATACAGATTTTCTCACTCTCTCCGAAAGTTTTGATTTAGGCACCAAAATAAGCTATATTGTTGTGCTCCTACATATCCAAACTGAACAGAGCAAAGTTAGAGTCATCCCTGGTGTGAGCCTTGGCTTGGCATGAGGCCAAAAAGAAAAAGAGCATAGATTTCTACCCACAGTGCAGGGCTGGCAGCCACCCTGCATTTCTTCTCCAGATAAAGAGGAATATCTTTGTTTTACTTTTAGAAGTTAATCATTTTATCATTGAGGCTTCCTAACATACTGCACAGGAGTGTCTCTGGACAACATCCATCTTGTGGCTCGGCATGGTTGGTTACCTGTTCACTCACTACAGCATCACTGCTGCTTCTGCACTGTCAGGGCTGCGTGACACAAACCGGGCTTCATTTCAATATTGCATTGATGCCATACCCTGGACACAAAGCACCAATTTGCACACAACGTGGTAGGAGCCAGATTGCACAGCTGTAACTCAGTCCGAGAGCCCTGACAAGAGCAGAAGTGCACCACACACATCATCACATTACCTGGTCCAGGTCTGATGTTTAGGGGCAGGACTGCCCAGCAAAAAATACGGATTTGAATTTAGCACAGTTTGGGCAATTCTTTTAACCTTTGGGAACACTAACTTTCTTTTTGATGATGTGATGCTTAAATTGCCTGCTCACCTTACCAAGATATCTTAGTTACTTAGATTTGTGAAATGCATTGAGATTTTAGGGTGAAACAGGCTATGGGGAGTCAGAGCATTGCTGCAGATGTGATCAATTGTGCTGTACACTGTGGGGAATGTTACAGTTCTGCCAACACTGGAATGCCAGCAGACTTCAGCCCTTTGTACCTTGATATGACTGGCCACACATGACATAAAGGACTACGTTTCAGAGAAAAATTTAGTTGTGTAAGCCCTATCATCCCAACCTGGCTTTCTGCATGACTTATGTGGGTTATTGCAGTAGCCCATCTCCAACAGTCACAGTTCTAGTGAAGATTATCACTCCTGTTTAAGAGATATCAAGTAAGTCCCTCGTTCCCACTGATGGGAAATCCTTTTAGGAAAAGTTTTGAATCTTTGGACTATCTGTATTATAATCCAGAAAACAGGGGACCCTGCTAAAGAAATGTGTAAGCCTAGGTTCTTCACCATCAGTTAGGCTGGGATGAATGCCCTTCTTTTCATACACAGGCTGATATGTTAAATGTGAGGGTCTTGACAGTGAGGTCAGCTCCAGGTTTAAATCAGAAGGTAGAAAATCCCTGTGTGATTTCAGCAGTGAATTCACTGAATACATGCTTACACCAAATTCAGGTCAACCCAAATGTCACCTGCACTGGCTAGTATGACATGCAGTGGGTAAGGGTTTCTCTGCCAGAAGCAAGTACCTGCAGAGCTGTTTTCTACATTTGCAAGGGAACAGGAACTGATCATTTACAGAGTTGCAAATACAGCTGAGTGTCATCCAAGGCAGAGCCTCTATCAGAACAGAGTGTCACCAGTTACAGGGGCTCATGTTGTTCTTCCTCCTGCACTGAATAGGCTGCTAAATGAACAAAATCAATTTGATCTCACACATCTAACTAGCATATTAGAAAAAAATTCAAGAGCAGCTGCTGCCTACCTACAACTCTCTAATTCCAGCCCAAACAATCTGTTTCCCAGTTGTGGGAGAGCAATCCACAAAAGGACCCAACAATCAGAGTCAGCAGAGACGCGACGTTGTGCCTCCATCCCTGGCACGCAGCTAATTACAAAGGACAATTATTATAATTAATGCTAGTGGATGTGGCCAAGTCTCTCTGCAACTGCTGTGGGGAATTTCTACCCCTACTTCAACCAAAAACCATCTGTCAGACAGGAAAAGCACAAAATAAAATCCCTCCTTGCCAAAGATTCTGAGTAAAATGTTTTATTGCAGCTAACCTGGCAGTAACAGGGAGCTCACACAAGTTTCAAATAGGAATCACACTGAGAAGTGAAAATCCCTGACTTCATATTCTCCACCTCATCAGGTAAACAGTTCATTGATTTATGCAGCAAGAGGTTCAGGGATGGAAAAGTTACACACTCCTGTTTGTCCTGAGCTGGTTTGTTTTGTAAAGAAGCAGAGATCAGCAGAGATCAGCTAGAGAAAATGGACTGGAAATGCTGTTGCTGCAGATCTCTGTCAAGGTAGTGAGTTACACAAATGCTACCTGATATTGACTATTTGCACATTTAAATTTTCTCATCCTTGTACCTCAGGGACCACTTGAAAGACAATAGGAAAAAGAAGAAATTATGAAAATAGATATATCATGATCCTGACTGATCCATGCACATACTGCTAAGTGGAAAATTTGGCTATGCAGGAAATTTTCTGGCTATGTCAGGCTTCTTTCTGTGCAACACACAAAGTCCACATAATTGTCTGTCATGGTGATCTGATTTCTTCAAAGCAGATCTCCTCTTGCTCCAGTGCTGCACAAGAGCTCTCATCAAAAAATACCCACCCAGTGACCTCTTTATCCCTTGCTTCAGGCTAAGTATTGGCACCCAGGCCACTGTAAGAAATTTGGTGATGGTACTCTGGCATAACTGAACCAGCTGAGACTATCAGAGACTCAAGCACTTGTTGTTCACTAGAGAAAAAAGCAAATGGCCAAGACAAAAGGGTTGCAAACCCCAAGTGTTTTCAAAAATGTTACATAGTAAATAGTATTGGGGCTTTTTTTCTTCCCAAAGGGTACTGCTTATTGGCATACAGAAATACTAGCTGATAAAGTTTTGATATCACCTTCTTCTGGACAGTCCAATCATGCTTTGCAGTCTCACCAGCTCAAGTGTGGAGCCTCTCACTTTTTAGGGGTGATCTACCCTGAGATCCCTAAGCCAGGTGCAAATACAGTCACATCATCTTCAAAATGTGTACTACAGGTATCATCAGCAACTTAGGCACAGCAGAATGGAGCACAGCTACACATCTTTCCTGGGAATATTTGAGTCATAATGCTGCTGGAAAGACTCCAACTCACAGTACATAGCTATGCATTGACACTGCCTGGTAGGCAGGTTCCAAGGAGTTAAAAAGGCAGAACTAGAGTCTGCTGAAGAAAGAGATACCTGCAGATGAATCCACAGCCATTCACTTCCAAGTGAAGTGATATTACAAGATCAAAGAGGATGTGAATTGGGGCTAACATGGCTGGAACACCTGCTTCAGCTCCTAGCTCTACAAGAGGTAACTTACCCAATTTAATGCAGCCAGATAGATATGGGCATCTTACTAGTATGTGCAAATGCATCTGAGGATATATTTCTATTCATCCCTGTTAGTGAAATAATTATTGAAATAGACTTCTGCTGTCTGCAAAGTCTCATGGGTCAGAGTTAAGGTGTCTTTGCAGGATATTTCTGTGCAGGTGCACTGAATTATGTACATGTATTGATCTGAGCTGAATGAAGATTTGTTCTTCTAAGTTCTTGTTGATGTACCGCTATACAACATTTGACATAAGTTAATTAAAAACTATTTAGTAGTCTTCTCACATAGGCTAATCTGTAAAATCAAAACCATTACACAGGACAGTTGTTTTGAGCTGGAATGTACACATGTAGGTTTGTGACATACCAGAGAAAGATTAAATATTACTATCTAATTTAAAAACTTTCAGAGTCATGACAATCATGTATTTTTCAGCCTCTTTAAAATGTTTTCACTATTTCCCAACAGTATTTAATTCTTCTCTTGTTAATGATTAGCTCTAAAAGAGAATACAAGGCTCCAGAGAAATGAGGAAAGCAATTCATAACTTTCAAGAAAAATTACCTATGGCTTCCAGCTAAGTAAACCAAGCTCTTTTATGATATAACATGGGTAAGACAATGTTTATTCTAAGGATTTAAATGTAAAAGTGTTCCCAAAAATCTAACTTGTCCTTTTACATTTGAAATAACTCTTGCTCAGACTAGTCAGAGAAAATAGTCCTCTTAGCTTTAAAAAAAAAAAAAACATCTGAAGCAGTTTTCTCACCATGCTAGGGGTTCAAATGCCAATACATGCTTTTTTAATATCTAAAATTACTTCTGTTTTCATGGTGATTTCTGGAACATCAATGAGGAAACAATCTTTTTTATCAGTGGTGGGAATCCCCTGAACTACCTGAGCCTGATGAGAGGAGAGAAATAGAGATGTCCAAGTCAAGGAAAGTAGTTTAGTGTAATAACTAAGCATGTGTTGCAGCAATTGTTTTTAAACCCACCTTCCTGTCAGATAACATACTCATAAATCCATCAGCACCAGGTCACTGCTGCATCCCTCTGGGGTGCAAATGTAATTGAAACCTCACAGCCACTTAAGAGCTGTTGTTTTTCTAGGTTTAAAAGGCTAGAGAGGTTAGACTCCATGGCACTAATAGATCAGATCAGGCTGCCATTTATACCACCACTGTCTAACTGAAAAGCTCCTTGTAAGTCCACAGACAAATGTTTTGCTTCTGATTTACCAATTTGCTGTACACATCCCCAAACTGCTCGGCTGTGAGAGTCAGAGGAGATGAGCCTTTGGAAGAATATATAAAGATCAGTTAAAGGTGCTTAACATCCATTGCTTAACTACATTATGTCTCATCAGTCTGATTTGATTCTACTTCCCACTGGTGTTTTTCTTTATCCCTCTATCCCCTTTCCATTATTTCTGTTAAAAGGAGTAAAGACAGTAGATGAAATGTTAAAATCATTTACATCTTTCAGCTGTAAGAAGAGTGTATAAGCAACATTAATAATCTGATTTCAGTGTAAGACAGGATATTTAGATAAATCAGATATCCCAGAGCAATTCAGCAGCTTGGAATTGCTGATTAAAGAAAGATCTGCTATTGTCTCCCCAGAATGGTGAAACACTGTGCATGCAGCTGACCTAGGTATGTTCTTTTAACTTTTTTCTCTGTTCTTTCCTCTTTATATCATTTTTTAAAAGTTGCCTTTTTAATTTTCTTAACCATAATTTTGCACCAGGTGCTACAGACTCTAATGTAACTGCAAGACTGTTTGCAGCACAGTGTAGACTGGGCCAGGTCTCACTTAGCTGCATCTGCAAAGGAAGGCAGCTGAGCTGAGACACACAGACATCAGTACAGGTCAGCCACCAAATTCAGGCACTTCAGCACAAGATGACTTCTGCATTACTGCTGCCTTGTAGATGTGGATTCTCCCAATGACAAAGTTTTCAGAAGACAGGAATAGAGGAGTTCAATGCTGAGGGCAACAGGCGTTGTATTGCCCCTGTGCTAGTGGAGTTTTGTACAGAGGACTATTTTGTATTCAGAAATTGGAGATGTGCTGAAGCTTTAAAATGTGAGAAAAATCTAAGCCTATAAAGTCAAGCTGATTTCTACCTGAGAAGACAAGAGGTGGAATGGTGGTGTCTGTGAGCCTGCCTGGGCAGCAAGGTCTGCCTGTCCCCGAGGGCAGCAGTGTGAAATTGCCCATTACACCATGGGCCAATGTACTCCACAATCTGCAGTCCTACTCAGTTTCACTCTGCAGATAGTGTTGGATGAAAATGGATTTGCCCACATAACCATGGCTAAACCTGCTGCAATTCTTCACCTTTCTCCAACAAAGGCCTCCTTGTAACTGCAGGAGGGGAGTCTCACCACCACACTGTGTCTGTGCCTCCCGCACCTACAAAATCAGCCAGCCGTGCCTGGCACCCTGACAATCCACAGCTGGAGAGCAAGAAACACACAAACCTTATTTGGAAGTTCTTTTTAAAAATGTTTTACAAAGCTGAGTAGGATTCTTTGGGATATTTCATCTCTGTTACCTGCTGGAATGACATAGCACAGCCTCCCAGGGCAGGGGATGTCAGGGCTGGCAATGCTCAGGTCTGACACTGCAGGAAGGATATTTCAGGCTGATGTTGACATCCTATACATTGAGATGTTACAGCCAAGTTTTCTGTATCCATTCTGCCTTCATTCTCTCTTCGATAGGTGGAGATTAAAAATTACAGGAAGTCAAGCAACCCCAATCTCCTACATGGTTATTGTGTCAAAACTGAGTGATCACTCTGCTGACTCAAATACATGAGGAAAGAACAAAATTACAGTCACTCAAACATAAAAAATCAGCTAAAAGTGAAAGCAGAGTTTGGTTAATTAAGTAATGAGGAAAAAAGCACACCTATTTTTCATTCTAGTTCTATGTAATTCAAATGCTTACAAGTCTTCTCTGCTTCATGATAGATCATAAGAACTCATTAGCAAAGCTTATTTTAATTCTGAGAAAATTATTGCAATATTTGCCTATAGACTTGCATAAGTGATTTAGTTAATTGATCCAGTTGAAAGAAAGGACTAAACTGTATGGACTGTAAGTGATAAATGTAATGAAAACTGAGAATTTCCACAGCACTATTTCAATTTATCCTGACCTTCCCTGGTTCCACACTTGGCCAAACCATACTGGTCCAGCTACCTTCGCTTCCATCACTGCATCTGTAACATCAACATATCCCTCCTAACATCCCTGTATGCACAACATCAACACCCTTCAGGGCACCAGCCAGCTCTGATGGCTGTGAGTCAGAGGAAACTCCTTTATGGCACAGTACAACTTCTCACATCTTCCCTAAAGCATGTGACATTGGATACTGCCACTGGCAGCACACTGAGAGAGAATGACTGCCAGTATTATCTGCATCTGTTGAAAAGCACTCCATAAAATATGCACCCTTAATTGTTGTGCCAGTAGCCTTCTGGAATCCAGTAGGAATGTACTATCCAAAAGAACAATATGGTGTGTCAAATAACCAGCATCCTGCTGAATGAAAGTTATCTTCAGAAAGGTACTAAAAAATAATGCTGAGTACCAGACACAGCTACATTCACTTTTTTCATCTGCACAATATTTGCATCATTGACAAACAAGGGCCTGGTGCTACACAACCAAAGTAACTCTGGAGAACAGACTTTGTCCTATTCTGCCCTGTGTATAATATGCAAAGTTACCAGCCAGCTTCTTAACCCAGCCCAGCCTCCTCGGTGCCACTGCATCCTTTTAAAAAGTAGGAGGAAAAAATGTTTTCTCCTCTACACAGAAGGAAGAGTTTGCAGTGGTCAGAGACAGAGAAAAAAATGTTCTAACTTGGAAATTGGCTGGGTTTAGTATGTGAACATCAATCAGAAGTAAATAAGAAATATCAATGTATGTATTGCACTGTTGGCCTGAACCATGCTCCAATGTTCAGTACTGCCAAACCTACTCACTAAAGTAGAAAATGCCCCAAAGAAGAGGATCTCAGTGCAAGAAGAAGTCAAGGCAACAAGGGTAAAAAACAAGCATAAAGAAAATGCAAGGGTTTGAAAAAACTGGTTATTTACTCCTGGGCATATGGGGAGAATGAAGCAGAGCACACTCAGGGTCTATGAAGAAAGAGCTTCAGTGATCTCCCCTTCCTTTCCTGTCCATTTATCCCTGACATGCAGGGACAAATTGAATAAAACTCAAAACCACCAAAGGAAAAGGGGAAACAACACTTTTCATTAGCTTTCATATCTGACAATGTGATGAAAATCCCTGGAGAAGTGGTGCAGTGTGAGATAGCCTGGACACAGAGCTGCAGTCGTGCCCACAGACTGGGTGAAAGTTGTCTAGAGGCTGGATGGAGCAGGCAACCAGTTAAATGCAAAACCAAAAGATCAGACAAATAGGCAAGTCCTAGAATCTTAAAAATCAACCATCTGCTTTACTGGGAATCAATCTTGCTCCCTTAGGAAAGAAATAAGATAATGGAAAGACTTAGATTCAGTAAAGAGCCCGTCACCTGAATTCAGAATAAAAATGGCAAAACCCAGGTTGAGACAGAATAAAAACACACAGTGCATTTTTGTACTAGCACTGAAATGAACAGTCGTAATTCATGTGATCAATTTGTCTGCCCCTCAGACACAGCATTTCTTTAACATCACCTTCTGTTTCAAATGAGATAATTTTCCTCCTTTCTTTGCAAAAATCCAGGTTATACCTTTCTACTGCTTTCATCAAGCCTTGTCCCATCACTTTTCTAGGTTAATTCCTCCATATCACTACTCATCCTGATCTTCTCACAGCCTTCCATCCTACAACAATGCTCCTTTGGAATTTGCCATAAAACAACACAGTGAGCAAAACAGTGACTTCCAGATGTCTGAAGATACATCCTTCCTCTCTCCCTCTTCCTTGCCTGCTTCTGCACCCTCTCCTATCTGTTGGATCTCTACCACATGTCCACTTGGTCCATCTCTTTGTCAGGTTGGAGAGTCCTGATCTGGTTTACTCATTTACAGATAGATCTGGTGATGAACTTCATTTGTTTTCTTACAGTTGAAGTCAGAAATTTCCCTCCTTGGGACCAAGTCTGAAATACAACTGAAGGCTGAAACAACACTCCTGAGCCTCTGTGATTAGGGTTTGTCCATTAGTAGCCAAGACCCCACTGTATGTGATGCCCTACAAACACCCCCCAGCCCAGCTCAGCTCCAGGAGCAACAACATCCATCACAAATATGTCAAAACTACTGGTATGTCCTGAAAGGGTCAAAGCAGAGATGATAAAAGTTTTATGCTTAAGATTCTCACGTATTACTTTGGCTCTTCTCGCAGCAGGCTCGAGTCAGGAGAGATCTCCTTCCAAGGCCTGATCTCATTAAACTGCAACAGAATTTCCCTGAACATTCACTCTGTTTTCTGAGCTTTTTGCCCTTTCTAGCAGGAAAAGGTGCTTTTGATAGCTCCTCTGTTTAACAAGGAAATTCCTTAGAGGGTCTTTGGTGAGAATGTACAAAAAATCCACTGACAGCTGCTGTGATGGTTGCTCATTTTTGAGTTAATGCACAGCATTTAGACAGGAAGCAGTTGAGGAAAAGGTACAATTTATTAAAAACAGGCTTAGTTCCAAAACTCACATTACAGTACAACACATGGCACAGAGACAACACACTCCCACTGCAGCTACCTGCATGGACAGGCAACCCCAGACCCCCATGCTTGTGTGAGCCTGGTGCAGAAGCTACATTTAGACCCAGGGAGAACAGGATCCACACCACTTGCAGTCCTTCAGAACTACAAAACTGCCATAAATTCCTTTCTTGAAAAACACACCCTGCTTTTCCACATGGTGCAAAGTGAAGCCAAATTTTTGCATTTCTTTTTACATCTTTAAAACAGCTTTCAGATAGAAAGCTCTCTGAAGCACTTACATGGCCCCTCACACCACAGCATCAATTTAACCTAATTATCTTTACAGCATCATTGGGAAAGCTCTTCTGCAACTTACAGGAGTGGAAACTGAGTCAGAAAGCCATTCAGTGATTTTGCTTGGTGCTCCCAACTGTAGAGCAGGATGATGGTCACTCTGGCTCTTACAGAATCCCCCCAGCATTTATCTCACTGAAAAACACTGAGATAAGCAGACATTGTCTCATCCACTCCAGCACTGAGGCAGAGGTGGGATTTTGCCTCCCTCCCCACCCTGGCAGCTACAGCCCCCTGAACCAGCAGCCTCTCCCCTTCCGCTCTTCTTTTACCCCCAGGGAGCCTCCATGGCTGTGATGGGATGATTTGTGTTTTTTGTATGTTCCAATCTATGAACCCCATGGGGACTCACCCTGAGAGCTGTAAAATGCACATCTCCCTTCCAGCACAGGAATGACCTGGTGTGCCCTGCCAGGCACCACCACTGCCAGGGAGCTGCAGCTCACACCAGCACAAGGTTTGTGCTGCAGACACACAGCCCCACTCTCCTAAAATATCCAGCAAAGAAAACCTCTGCAGCAGGTTCACACAGCACCTGATGTCAGCCTACACAAAACAGCAACAAAACAGTCGCTTTCCAAAAATGGTTGCTATAAAAAAGAGATGACATTTTGCCATCCACTTCAGAAATTCCCACTGCCAGGTGGTGACTATTTTACTCTCTTTACAAAAGCACAGAAACTCCCACCTCCCCTTCTCCCTCCCCATGTCAGCAGGCTCACTGGGATGTTTTCATGTATACCCACATTTGTCTTCTTCACATGATTTTACAGAAACATTTCAGTTTGCTCTTTTCATACACTACATTCCACAGCACTTCTGTCTGCAGGGAGCTGCATCCCCACCATAAGCTCATGCGTGTAGTCAACTGGTAGGCAGCCATCAAATCCCACATACAGCCAGAGCCTGTTGGTAAAGAAGATAGGCACAAAGCAATGACACACCACAAGGACACAGACACACATGTGCCTCTCCTGCTCTCACTGCAAAGGCTTTTTGTGCACTTGGAGCCCCACATAAGCCCCTGATATGGAAAATAAAGTATCAATGAAATTTCATGAAGGTTCATGCATAGATTTCCCTCCCAGCAGCTTGGTGATGCAGAACTCGGAGTAGCTGGCTGCTGTATCACAAGCATCATGGGAAATGGTAATTAACATTAACATGTAGATGGAGGATCTGGGCACAGCTGACATAAAAGTCAGAGTTTGTGAGCATTTAGGAACTGAGTCCTGGCTGCTGCCCTGGACACGAGAACTTCAGCTGGGGCACTGAACCATGCTTAGGGGGAAGACAAGCAGTGCTTGCCTGGAAGTGGTATTACTTTGCATTTTTTCACAATTAGAAAACTCAGCAGTGGCTGAATAGATTTATATCTGAAGTATCAAAAAGAATGTTTTTTTCTGCCTCTAGAGAAAATAGCATCCCAAGCTCTAATTTTTATTAAAGCAACTGTAGAGAGCAGTCTAGAATGAAATTGCCATCTGAATCTTAATTATACCTTCACATTGAAACACTGTAGCGAATTACATGTAAGATTAAAAAAAAGGAGTGATATTAACATATAATGAGCCTCATCAATTACTATGGATCAGGAAAAGTAGCCCTCATATTATTGAAATGGTTTAATTTGCATGACTGGATGATTCAGATTCCTCATGGTCATTCATTCAAATCTCCCCAGAAGACATAGCCAAAGAAATGTCCCGTAGCAGTCTGGGCCTCAAATAACTAAATTAAATACTCTGCTAGCTATCCTCTCATTTCGCAGCAGGGAAATTGAAGAGATTTCCTATGGTAAGTCCAGAGAGGAACACAGATCTTTAGCTATTACTGAGCTAACTGTATATGTATATAAAATTAGTATGATTTTTATAGTGTAGCAGTATGTAAAATGACTTGCATATCTAAGCTTAACTTCTCATGGACAGAGGGTCTGTCCCATGCTGGAAACAGGAAATATATTTTAACAGTAAACCAAGGAATGGACTTGAGGATAGAGATCAGTTCCCACCATTTGAAGAGGAGTCCAACAACTAATAAACCACCCCCACAAAAAATAAACTATACTCAGAGCTAAGGTTGTGCACACACTTGGGTTTAGCCACTGGAGACAAGTAGTTGAGAGATCTGGGAATACAGTAGCACATACAGGGGAAGCCACATTGAGATGTTTCCCTCAATTTTGTCAAGCTTGGATTTTCTTGGCCATCCTTGGGAGTTTTCCACACCTTTAATTGCTTTGGTTGATGACGACAAACAGCTGGATGATGGGCACAAAGATACAAGTCAAGAGCTTCTTGGCAATGCTTTGGACACCACATTTATCCTCTCTACTTTAATATTCCTGCTCAAGAGTTACATTATTTCCCTGCTTTGCAGGGACATTGGGGCAATCTATTTAATACTGTTGAGCAGATTAAGATGTTGAATGAATATCGATCACTAAGCTCATTCTGACTTTAGTACCATATACATACATAGGCCAATCTTCAAGACACTTCTGATTATCAGCACTGACCAATTATATTTAGTGAAAACTAGTTTAGAAACACATTTGAGTCAGGTATCATTCATTTATTTCCAGATTCAATCAGAAAAGGAGAGGGGGAAAGTTTGTTGCTTTTTCTGCAGATTAAAGGCCGCATCTGCTTTGAAAATTAATCACTTCCTGCTGTCATAAAGTCCTTCAAGAAGCAAACTGATGGATTGGCATCAGGTTGACTCACAATGAACAGATATCCACATGCCTGCAAGCTTGTAAAGATTAAGGTTGGAAAAGGATTTTTTGAGGTACACAGAGATACTATCATGAGTAATGACTTGAGGAAAACAAAGGCAAAATCTTAATTTGAAAATGCACTGTGGAGTGTTTATTAGAGAATGGGGCAGAGACAAACTTCCAAAGACAGTTCTGAAAATTTCATCACTTGCAACTGGATAGAAAGGAACCAGACAAAGCACCTGAGAACATTCTAACAGATGCACTCATGTTTTAGCAGGCAGATCATTTAGATAACTTTCAAAGCTTCTCTTCCATCTGATATTCCAGGAAGGCCCATAGCTTTTATCACAAACCCCTGGTCCGCCGAGGCCCTCAGTGAGTCTGGGCTGTTGTCAGGGAAGAGAAGAAGGGAGGAAGGACCGACATGTCCTTGGGGCACCTACATTTTTCAGGAGCATAACCCAGCCATGCACCGTGTCCCCCCTCTTCTCCCAACCCCCCTGCCTCAGTCACCATGCACAGAAAAGAGCCTGCAGGCATATATTGCCTTCAAAAACTATCTATCTGACGAAGTGACTGCCTGGCCGTGTCCTGGCTTTAAATCAGAGAACTGGCAGGACATTCAAAACATCCCCTGTGGTCCACAGGCATCCTTCTCCCCTCTCCCCCTCCCCCGCAGTCACTGGTGTCCCAGGGATGCCCTTGTTGTGGGCAGCACGATAACAAAGAACGGATAACGACTCCAATTAGGAGGTGTGAATGTCATTCCACTCCCCCTGCTCTCGTCCAGGTCACTGTGAATGTGTTTGAAAACTACTGGCACAGCAATTTAACGATAATTCAGATTTAATTTGCACTCTGTCATCTCTATTTTTTCTATAGGCTTTAATAGTTTAATTTAACAGTCTTAAACGCTGTCTGTATTACCAAGACATAATGTGTATTTCAGATTTGAGCAGCTGCATGGCACAAAATAATATTTCACATTTATATTGCGCCTTTCATGCCGAAGATGCTGAAAAATGCCTTGATTACTATATCCACACAAGAATCAGCTCATCCATCACTGAAATGCAGTCACTTCTACGTTGGAAACCTCATCAGTCTTTAATAATTTAGGCAAAATAGAGCAGAATATTCCACTCTATGAGGAGGCAAGTTGAGCAGGTAAAATTAAGTTATCCAAAACTGCAGTTGGGCAGGGCTATCTCACAGGCTCACCCTCATGACAGGAAGTTTTTTATGAATCTCAGCTATCTAATCAAAAGGCAATACCTGCAGGAACAGTTTCCCTTACACCAGCATGGTTTATTACCGGTCAAGGGAAGGAAGGCTCTATTGTCTACTGCCTGGCTCGGTTCTGCCTCTTCCTTTGCCACCTCCCCTCTGGGTCACTAAGTCCCAGTCTGATGCCACTCAGAACAGACCCTTGAAAACACAAAGAAGCAGTGAAATGATTGCCAAAGTTTCTCACTCTGGCACTGTCCAGGCCGGATCCTTCAATCCAGTGATCAAGCACCCACTGATGTCACTGTGATCTGAAAAGGGCCCTAATGAAGCCCAGCCCCGCTCTGCCCTTCAGCCCCAAGCCTGCTCCCAGCTGCTAAATTCCCAAATGAACAGCTGCCCGGGGAGAGCATCTTTCCTGTCTCAATCTTTCAACAATCGGCAGAGGAGAGCTCTCTTACACATGTAGATGGAAATCATCTGGTGATGAATTTGGCTCTGAAAGTGGGGTCCCACCTGCTTTAGCTGCCCCATGACCCCTTCTCTGACCAGAGCAAATCCATGGTGTTGCAGCCTCTTCCCAAGATGTCATGCTCTCCAGGCCCTGGTAGCCATGGAAGGTGGTGCTTTCCCATGTTTTTCCCATCCCAACTCAAGCTTTGTCCCACTGGCACATTTTTGTGACAGTGATCCAGGGACCAAGTAAAGTAACAGGGAAGTGGGTGGGTGGAGAACAAATGTGTCAAGCTTAATAAAGATTCTCTCTGTTTCCAAGACCATTATCATCCATGTTCATCACTTATTAAAAGGCTTTCATTTATGAAGCCTTTAAAGCCCAGTTTAATAACCTGCAATCATTACTTGAATCACAAAATTTGCTTTTTATTATATTGTGTAAATGAAGCACTGTAGCATTTAATGTAAATTATATTTTCATCTTCCTCTTTTATCAATGTTTTTAAAGCATTATGATGAAGTGTTTTTCTCAATCTCCCCTAAAAATGCACAGCACAATATCTGTGGGCTCAAGTAACACTGTTCCTGGTATTTGAGTACAGCAATAAAAGAACAAAGACTATAAACCAGCCTTTCCTGTGTGCTTGCTGCCTCTGAGGTTTCTAACTGGACTGCTCAGACCATTCTCTCTCCTTAGGGGGAGTCTTGAGGTCCCCTTATATCCAGGAGACATAAAAAGGAATTTGTTCATTATTAACACACTGTCTCCAGGAGGCTTTTTTTTTTTTTAATCAGAGCATAAATTCACGATGGAATTTATATATGTACAGACTGAGAACACTGCACTGTTGGTGGGGTGCTCTGGAGTTATGGGTGAAGGCATGGTAACAAACCATCAGTAAGATTCTGCAGCTGGGGACTTGTCAAGAGTCACGACCATTTCAGGCCAGTGAGAAAGACATTTGCCATTTAACTGAGGGAGGACTTTTCAGGGACTGTGCCTACCGAGCTGCCAGGATGGCAGTAGGGGCAGCCACCTGCCTGCAGAGATGCCACAGAAATGCTTCTCAGCCCCAAGTCTAGTGTGTGCTCTCCCAGCATGTACCAGCACATCCTGACACCTAATTATGCCTCCGCAGCCCCAGTGGGACTTGTGGCAGCAGGTTTCATGTCCTTCAGGAGGCCAGTCTTTCACAGAGACAAAATGAAAACATTAGAACACCTGGAGTAAAACCAGAAGGAAAAATAAAACAGGAAGAAAATTAAATACTGGAAACTGGTCAAAACTGCAAAGCTGAGAGATGTGGATCCAAAATTTGGAGCAATTCTAATCAGGGGTTTGGTTCTGGCTCATCTGTAATTGAAATGAAGTAAAAATCTGCCTGAGACAGTCAACAATCTCAGCTGTTTCTGAGATCTGGCTTTCATTAATTTCATTAACATCTAAAATGCATTCTTATTGCTTGTTCTTATGCTGAAGAGTAAGCGAAATAACAACACACCAGGAAGCAGTTTATCTTTGTCTTCACAGAGGAGCAGATGCAGTATCAGTCTCAGGGGCACACAGACCCCTTGCATGGAAAATGGCAGCAAGGAGTTGTGCAAGTGTGGAAATCCTTAGCCTGAAAAATAAATAAATTGGAACTAGCACTTCAATCAGTCCCTCATGCACTTTGGGGAGCTGCACCAGCATTATTAGTATTTATCAGTGTGATAATCTCAAGCTACACTTTGCCAGCCTTGTTCCACAGAAACAGTCAAAAAGCCAGAACTTGTATGGAGCCCTCCCAAGAACCTGTGCTTTGTGAAGCCAGCTCTGGGCATCCTGCAGAAGGCTCACAGCCTTCCTGATTCTCATGGAAGGATAAATATCACAGACCAAGTTCCTGGTCAGAGGGATGCATTAAACATGCTCTAGTTGGGTGTGTGACCCAGCGTGAAATGGCATTTCCACCCTTCCCTTCAATTCAGATATTTAAGAACAGGGTGAAAATGGGAATTGGGAGTCTAGTTCCTCATGCCTCTGAAACAAAGCTGCAGCAGCTGATGAGATGAATTTCCCGTGTGCTCCCCAGTGCTCTAGAGGAGTTAAAACCTCAGCCCGTGTGGCAGAAGGGACAGCATGTGTCCACAGCCCCAGCAGTCACAGTGTGGGCTCTGCCCATCCACCAGCCCCACCAAGAGAAACCTTGCACTCACCAAAGCCAAATCCAGCAGCACTCCGGGGCACACACCACTGCTTGGAAGGGGGAAGGAAGCCACTATGTAGTATATCAGGGCACAGAAACTCTGGACAAACTTTTAGTCCAATTCCCCTTGATCTGAACCGTTTTGCTAGACTTCATTTCTCCTCTAGTGTGAGGCAAGTCACCAACAGGGTGACTAGAGGGTGCTACAACATACATGGGCCTCCGATTCCAGACCTTGGCATTTAGAAATTCATGGCATAAATTAACTGTTCAGGTCTGTGATGATACTGATTTGCTTCACTTGGCATAAGCAGTTATTTTGCTACAAGAAAGATGATACTTTCTGAGACCTGTCATCCTTGAGTTTTCAAATCCACTGGCATGTTTAATAGCAAAAAATATGAAAGGCAAAAATAGCCTTGTACAGATAAAGACCTCCGTGTCACAAATGACAATGCAGTTTAATTAAGCCAAGTCACATATATTATATTCCACCCATAAAACTTAATATCAGCTAAAAATTCTCATAAAATGCAAATTTTCCTCAGTGATTTATTTATGCAATTGTGAGACAGAGAAAGCGCACAAAGCAGTGGGAGCTGCAGGCTGAAGTAAACAGTCTTGTCAGAATATGCAAAACAAGGGAAGAACACAAAAAAAAAAAAAGAGAGGGAGAAGGAAGGGACAAACATTCTCTGTCTGGAAAGTTATTGAGTGTTTGGAGCCAAAGGGGAGTGTAAAGCTTGGAAAGGAATTTCTACAGACTCTACCCTATTTCCACGCCCAGCATCTCTCCCATTTAGCTAACAAATGAAAAATCTTTTTGGGGGTAGACGTAGGGTTAGATTTGTGGTTTTAAAGGTCATTGCCTAAAACCAGCACCACAGCAGGCAGAAAGGAGCTTTGCAGTTGGTCGGCTTCGGCGTATCCCACACTTTGAGGAGCGCTGGCAGTGAGGTAATCCCTTAGGAATGTGCGTGCGGTTGGATGGCTGTGAAAAGAGAGCGGTCAGCTACCAAAGCTCCGTGCTGAATATTCACGTCACACACACACAATCATTTTTCTTGTTAAGTATTGAGAAGAATGGGAACATTATAAATGCAGTATCTTCTCTGGCTACAAGTTTAGCAGCTTTAAAAAGATCTCCCTCCCTGCTCCTCCACTCCACCAGCTATGCTCCACCTCCATCCCCAAACCAAATCACACACTGAACTTTATAAGACATAAAAAAGGGGGAGAGGGGGGAAATTAAACACAACTGAACTAAAGCTGAAGAGTGAGAAGTTTAAAAGGTGATGATGCAGAAAACTGTTAAAAGCGTTTCAAGGTCACTTGTCCATCTGAAAATGACACTTCATTGAACACATAGCCCCATGCCACGTGATCGGGTTATATCCATATCCATATTCAAAGCAAGTGCTTTCCTCTCTACATGCTGAGGAGTCATGATAGCAACAGATGAGTTTGCTTTGCCAGTGCCAGGTAGTATTGATAGTGCTGCTTGTTGACAATATCTTTATCTTTTGCTTGAGGCACTTAGCAATTTGTTGCAGGGAGACAGAGTAAGTGTTAATCAGGCATCTCAGCCTAAAATCAAGAACATCATGGGAAGTTTCCCACTTATTTTAGTGAGTTTTGTATAAAGCCCTAAGCAAGAAAAAATGCCATATAATGCTTTCAGTCACTTTTCTGATCATTTGCCAATAAGGCTAGACAGATAATCTTCTCTTTTTTCTTTCTTCCCCCCCCCCCCCCCCCCTTCCTTTCTTCCTGTTTCAAATGGCCCTGCATTGGCATTTATCTGTCCACTTTCATATGTACTTGTTCACCCTCTGCTTAGCTCAGGGGACCAGGGCTCACAGTTTGCCTGCACAGAAGTGAGATAACAGCACCTCACAGAAGTAATTTTCAAATTAATGGTATCTACAAAAAAAGAGAGAATTAGACCAATCATATGCCTCATTTGAAAATAGTAATTTTTCTATTTTTAAAAAAAAATTGCAGATACTTGAACTCATAGGACTAAAATAAGTTTCTAGGTCAGTAAACTCCTGATTATGAGATTATTAGCTTGAATGGCACATTTAAACGCCAATCTCTTTTCTTGCAGGAAACAAACAATTTAAACATGCAATTCTTGACCCACTCTAGTACATTTAAACTTACTATTTAACAAAACCAAAGAAAGAAGGGTGGTGAAAAGTTGCCAATCCACTTCAAAGCTTCTTCTATATTTGTGGGTAAGCAAAGGCCAAAAAAGGATTAATGAATGTACTCAGAGAGATGAAAACTCACTGGCAACAAACTTTCTAGAACTAAGCAGCTAAAGACTGAAACAGATGCACTGTACCAGGGGCTAGAATGCAAATTTACTTCAAATGTATTGCAAATTTTAGCCTTCAACTTCTAAGCATGCATATAGAAATGTCTTTACAGCTGTAACTAATTTCAGCGCAAAGGCCTTCAACAACGTGGCACTGGGGATGGTCCTGAATGGTGTCTGGTACTGTTTACTTCCAGCTGAGGATTGCCTTACAGTGTAACTCCTCTCCCTCAGGAGACGCTAATGCTCCGCAAATACAAACTGACCAAGCCTTAAAATCCAACTGTTTCCATTAGCTCAAAGCCCTCAACTTTACCAGTGGGAAAAGTGAGATACAGTGCCACTGAGGAAACCTAAGGCACAATTCCCTTGTCTGCTGGGGAATTGAAGCCCCCTATAAGACCACATTTTAACACTGTCCTCAAGTATTTCACAACAGGATGTGAAATGCCCACCTCATACAAGGAGGACCACCTTTGCACTCTATTAGCGAAGGTCATTAACTCGCACAGACAAAAGGTGCTTTCTGGGTTTCCATGTCTACCAACATGACTACAGCAAAGTCTGCTCTTGCTTCACTTGCAGAATGGCTGCCCCTGCTGGAATTTCTGCAAATGGTTCATCTCCTATGCAAGGTATCCAGGAAGGTGATTTAAAAATTGTCTACATGAAATGATTCCCATGATTTTGAAACTGACCCAATTCTGCACGTTTGGAAGGAGACAATCAGGGCAATGGTTAAAAAATTACACTACTAAAAAGTTATTTTCCTTTCAACTATTGTATCAAGTTCATTAATACCTTCTGCTGTTGGTGAAATGATCCCCCGTTAACATTTCGATTTATTATTGCTGCTCCATTAATGAGACCACAAAAAATGGAAATGAGGCCTATAAATATGCTAAGAGTTAAAGTCACGAATCGTAACAGCGTGCACACTTTATGAGTAATGTTTTGGTACCACTAGCATTCAAAACAGCATGGAAGGATGGCTCTGCAGCATAAGCATCTGCTTAATAAACAACACTCCAAAAGGTCCAAACAGAAAACCCCAGTTCCTGAAACTACAGGTTAAAACATCAGCAGAGTCAAATCAGTCTTAACCCCAGCTGCTGAGCTCCATGCAGTGCATTGTTAAAATGCTTTTGGAGAAGGACCTTCCTTTCTCAGGGAAGGTCACTGAGACTGTTAAATTTCAACAAGCAAATACTGCGGGAGGAAATGTCTCCATGTCCTTTGTTTAAAAAAACCTTTACTCCATGTTAAATGTCTACTTACTGACACCACACCTAGTACTGGGGGATATTGATCACTTGATAGTGCATCACATCTTCCAGGAAAAAAGGCAGGCTACAAACAGAGAGTTCCAGTCTTGGGAATTACATTAGGATTTATTTGAGAAATAAATTCATTGCCAGGTAGCCTTTTAGATCCATCAGGCTCCCACAGTTCCTCTGTTGATATTTTCTCCGACAATAGTGAATATCCTCCATGGGTCAAGAAACATCCTTATGCAAATGGCATTACTGCAACTTGCATTTTCAATTATTAATATTCCACTTCCCCACTTACAAATGTTTTCAGAAAAGGAGGAAAGCAGCAGCTCATTCCCCTGGGAACAAAAACACAAAACACAATACCTCGCTGAGTTAGGAAAGGAACGGTCCTTTCAGCACAGGGATGTCATATCATGCTAGCAACATTTTTGTTTCTGCATTTCATTTCTCTCTACTGATTAAAAATGATCAATTCTACCTCATTTTTTGAGCATAGCTGACAGCACTAGACTTATGCTAAATGAAATGTGTAGCACTAGCACTAGCACTACCGTCTTTCAAGGAACAAACTTATAATTATTACATTAATTTTTATGATTTACTTTCCAGGAATCTCAGATTTCATGACAGGCACTGGCTTTGCTCTGAGGTCCTGCAATATCAGTGAGATGAGAACACTGCAGTCCACGCTGCTTTTAAGCATTAACGGAATAAATGGTCTAAATTAGCCAGTTTGCCATGGCAGCAATAGTAGGTTTGGAAAGAAATTCAGATACCTTCAGTAAGATGAAATAAAACAAAAACATGAAAAGCAAACTATTTAATGAGAGCATAGGCTATTTCAATAAATCTAGTTATTTGATAAGCAGACTGCCACAGTCAGCCTTTTATCATCTGTGAAAATGCATGAGGGATCTTCTCTGTTTGCTTACAATTTCAGACCTTCCTCTTCTGATCAACATCAGCATTTTGCTCCAGTGTCTCTAAGGACATGGATTGCTAGCAACCAGCCAGATTCCACCTTTCAGGAAGACTCTAAAGACTGACAACACAGGCATGGCTCAGTGCTGTGTACATATGGCACACAGTCTGGGTAGTTTGAGGCTGTTAAATGTTCAACCTCTTCTGAGTTTGCCTAAAGGGAAGGAAAATGGCTCCTGCTGAGAGTGTATGTACATAAAACTGTAACAAACATTTGATTTTAGCTTCTCTGAAGCAGAATTAGTCTGCGCATTCTGCACTGCCAGCTCCTACTGCAGCTGCTCAGAAGAGGTGGCTTTGGAGGGTTATTAATTCCTGTATTAATGGTCAGCCTCCCCCACAATGCTGAAATACAGGCTCCCGAGTGTTTCAGTCTTAGTTTCCCACAGTCTTAGTTTCAGTCTTTCAATTCTTTCCTAATAAGCAGATAAAGTCATTATTTGGATGAAAAGGACTTCAGTCCAACACAGGCTCACAGTATTTTATCTAGCTTTATGATTCAACAACACATTTTACCATCTATATAAAAAAAAAACCTGCTCCAAAAAAAAAAAAAAGCTAGAAAATAATTTTAAATGTACAGCAAGTTCCAGAGAAACTGCTGAAACAGCTACATCCTGCATGCAATGTTTGTTTGTGCTGAACCAGTTAGCAGGAGAGAAAGACTCAGATACGATTTTTAAACTAGGTTGGTGAAAAATGTTTCACTCTCCAACAGAGTTGATTTGAAAGGATTATTTCTCTGCTACACTCTGAGAAAGCAATGCTGCCAGATGTTATGAATCTAAAATGCTCTATCTAAATCATCAGATATCACCTGAAATCATGTGTACTTTACATACCATGCAGCCTCTTTCTGTCCTTTTGCTGAAGTTTAGGTAGTAGGCTTAGAGGTACTACTGCAACAACCCCAGAAAACTATGTGATGCCTTAGGATTCTAGCTTTTCTATTTTTCATATCCTGTAATGCTTTAGTGTGTAACTCTAAGACTACATATAGCCTGTTAGCTACTGTTCTCCCATTCTGGTTAGACATAACAAATCCTCTCTAGGCCTGAACTTGAAGGGCACCTTACTGTCTCAAGCCCTGGAATATGTAAACAAAGAGGCTTAAGAGGGGGAACAAACTTGGGGTAATGACTTCATTACCTGAACTTGTAATTGGAGAATTAATCCCGATATGCAAATGGACCAAACTTATAAAAGTATGAAAACTTGTGACCTGGTCATCCATTTTGGGTGTAGCCTCTCTGAAGGCTTTTGGCTGCCCAAAGCGTACCTGAAGGCCCTTCAATAAATACCCACTTTCATCCTCTTAATTTTGTCTAGCCTCTGTTTTCAGCCCCATCAAGGCATCATATGCAGATTGAAACTGCTTGAACTGGAGCAAAGCAGAAGTTACTCCATCAAAGTCAGCTCTTTAGAACTGAAGTTTGTCTTATTTATGCTGGCTAAGGATCTGACTCTACTATCTACAGATTGAAAGACGCTAAAACCGGACTATTTTTATATGCTCTACCAAATATAAAATATGTGACTGAAACGTAGGCAGAGATTCATCTCACCCTACTTTAATCACCTGGGCTAAGCTAGGCTGCAAGGCCTTGGTATGTCAGCAGAAGATCAGCAGTCCCAAAGGTCAGCTCTTGTCACCCGTGGGAAGGCCCTTCTGGTGAGCCACCCTCTGGAGATGCTCATCTCCTTCCCCCATTACAGAACAAAACTGGATGATGACAGATTGTCCCAATCAGTTGTAACAAAACAATCTGATAGTTATGCAAAACTCCTCCCCTTTTTCTCCCCCACTATTTTTGTGTTAGCATGAATCCACTGACTTCTACAAGGTTACTCACACTCAAATCTATCTAGTCATAATAGTCTCCATAAAGCCATGTTCCCCTGGACTGAAAGCTGCTGAGAATGCTGATTTCAGTTGTCCTAACTTCTCTAGAAAAGGTGCCCAAAAAGCAAGAGACTCACAGATTGTCCTTTACATAAGGCCTTTCACTCTTTTCATCCAGGTTTTACCTTAACAAGAAATTTGGTTTGACATCAGACAACTCTACCACAAAACAACTGAGAAATATAAATCACTGTAACAGCCCCTCACAACAGGATGAATTGTCCTAGATGTGAAGCAAAAGTAGATATTGTTCACACTTCACTGCATCACTTACAGTGAATTTTGCTGAAGTTTTTGAGCGTTAATAAGCTGCCTGCTTCTCTTTCAGTCTTCAACAGTGTCAAGTCTGTATAGAGAGAGGTACAGAAACAGTATCTGATCTAAAGCTAGAAACTAAAGAGCTTATTTCCCCTCATCTGGTGAAGAATCCAGTAAGCCTCTTAGGCATATAGTTGAAACCACAGTAAGGACAGTATAACCTTTCCTAGAATCGAAGGATCAGGAAGAAAGTAAGAAACAAGAGGCATACAAGTTGTTAAATAGAGTATGCTTGGGGAGAGCTTTAATCAAAGGTGATGCATGGGGTAGGTCCTTTAGCAGACACTGCAGCACTCACTTCATACAGAGAATATCCTGGGACTGTGCCTAGCCTTGACTTGTTGGGGCTGATTCCACCTTTGAGCACCTCTCTCTTCCCCATCTGCAAAATGATGATAAATCCTTATGAACAAAAGTCAGTAGATGGGAGCTAAGCCTTATCCTTCATGTCTTCAGGCAGGCAACACCCTGGGGAAATCAGTGTGGGATTTCCCAGGCAAAAGGTTAGAGGACAGAGCCCAAAGCTGTGGGACAAAGCCTGCATAAGGAGGAAGGGGAGACCCAAGTACCGTGCCCTTCACCTACCTTCTGAGTGGTGCAAAGTATTTCCCAAGTTTATTGTTGCAAAGCAAAGCTGAGATATATTGCTCCTCTACAAACACAGACATTTCATCAGAGGACATCAAGACAAGTTTTGCCTTTGTTTTGCCCTTCATAACTTAAAAAGGCATCTCCCAAATAAACAAATTCCCTTCTTGTTACATAGTCTCTAAACACACTTCTACCTGGAGCCAGTCTCTGCAGCAGCTATCATTTTGCTCCGATATGGTAAACGTCCTCCTTTCCCTTCCTCCTTCTCTCCCCTTTTCTACCTGGGGAATTCAGCTGCTTGTAGAAAAACTTGAAAAGAGAAAAAAGGAATAAAAAAGTTGGCTTGCATTGCCCAGAAATAAGAACTGAAAAAAAAGTGAAACCTTATGCCTTGTCCCCAGTGGCTCGGGGACTTGGAGCCAAACCAAGGCCATGAAAACAGAATATTGCTCTTTGTTAACAATAAATAAATAAAGGACTACTCACTCCTGCTCTTGGGGATATGATTTCTAAGGAGGAAGAAATTCCCTGTGGAGTTTATTATGTGTAGAAGGGATGTGTGCCTCCTAGGGAAAAGCAGTGGGGGCAGTTTTTCCCTTGGTGATTTCTTTCCCACTTTTCTATCACTTTTTTATTAATTTTTGCAAGTCTCAGTCCCCTCCCTTCTGCAATAAGTGAAGCCACACAAAGGAACATGCAGGTAATTCAGCCATTCAAAACTACACAGCATCTTCTTTCCTATATAAACGATCAGTGTGTGGCCTGGGTTTCATTTGCAACTGTAAATGAAACAGGCCTACAACTGTGTTCATAATCCTCCTTAATTGAATTTCTGTGACAAAACCCAGACAAAATTATTACCCTCAAGTTAACAGTTTGTGCGAAGTAGCCAAGGGTTTCTGGGAAGCTTTAAAACAAATGCAAGACAAAACTGGATACCACAAAGCAGTTATTTGGTGTTGGTACCATTTGTTTGAAGCAGGGGAGGTTTCCCTAGAGGAACAAGGTCATTTTAATATGAAGGACTGGCCAGGAATTCAACAGAGGATGAAAAAAAAGTGAGAATTAAATAAGTGGATGAGCTTGGATGTAAACCAGCACATACTGCTCACACCACAGCTACTGGAAGGAGGTGTTGGGCTGTTCTGGCTGTTTGAAGGGCAGCATCATTCACAATTTGGTGTGGCTCATGGGAGAGTTTCTCAAATCCAGAAGGGCTTTAAACAACTGTTAGGTTTGTGTTGAAGTTCACACCCCATAGAAAGGGTATCTCCTTCAAAGTCCTCATGCAATAATTTCCTTCAACTAGATCATCAGTTATACTGTAAACATGCAGAGCCTTAGTAATGATGTCAGGCTGCTGGTAAAATATCTGAACTTACTTTTAAAATGTGTGAACCACTGCTAAATGAAAGCAGTGATGCAAAAAAAGGCACTGTCCTGCAGGGCACTCCCATTGCTTTCAGAAGAAAAGAATTAAAGACTTTCCTGTAACCCAAATTTAGTGTTTGTTTTTATTTTAGATGATACAGATGTTTTCTTGACAAATTGGGCAAAGCTGATGTGAACAGAGATGTATCTTTACAACAGCTAATTTAGTGTGTCGTCGCCACGTACTTGGACAGACATTCTATTTTATCCCAAACTAGCATGTTTAAGTCATCTCTGTATCAACTGGTAACTAAAGCAAACTAGCAAAGTTGTTAGGGATCAAAGCAGACTCTTTATGCTTCAGTTTACAGAACTGATCAGAGCAGGGAAAACCATGTCATCCCAAGGCAGTGCCTGCCTGGGTACCGCCCCACATGCTCACAGAAGTTGCATTTTAAGCCGAAGGCAAGGCTGCAAGGGAATGGGGAAGGCTGAGGTAATGGAAATAGAAATCCTCCAATTCCTCAGTATGCACCCACGTCTTGTGTGTTACCCAGGCCTCTTGCAGGCAGACAAGTGATGGAAATTTAGCAGTAGAGGAGGCTAGTGGGGCCTCATATTAAATTTTCCTCCAAGTAAAATATTGCTATAGATGATGAAATGAGCATTACTGCTCAGAGACAGGCAGGCAGAGACCAAAACTCATTTCCACAGACCTCTGTGCCACTGAAGGATAGTGGGTCTCTGTCCCCACCCTCACTTGCAAGGCAAAGCTGACATAATGAGGGACCTCAGACGAGTTTCCAGGAGTCATGTCCACTCCCAGGGATGCAGAGGGATAACAATCAGGTGCTACTGCTTTCTTCAGTATCTCTGCTGTGCCACATGTTTCAGCAGTTACATTAATACCTGGCTTTGAGAGATTGCTCATTAGCCCTTGGGTCTTGTGCCGCTTTAAGCAACCTTTACAGAAAAACTTTTTATAGCTTGTGTGCTCTGTTTTTCTTCAGGCCACAAGTTAAACACACTGAACAACACCGAAGAAAGAAATAAACACTGAGTCACTAATAAATATATGCATAGGCACATGCCTAATTCCTCCCCCCACACACACGTACACAGTCAGGGCCAGAGATCAGTGTTTTCAGGAAAAGGCATGAGGGAACAAATTATCACAGTGCTTTGTCACTGGTGGCAAAGGAAAGAAAAAGGAACATTGAAAAGGGTGATGAAATGTTTCAAGAAAAAGCAATATATTTTTATGTACTTGTAAAATCCATTGGCAATGACTTTTCTGGTTAATTGGTTTAATCTTATTAAACTAAAAACCTATTTGTAAAATCCAGACATATTCAAGAATAAGTCAAATTTCTTCACCATACGCCAATACGCCATTTCAAAAAAGAAAATTCAGCAATACAAACCAGTTTCCATCAGGCTGAAAGCACAGCACTTGTATTGGGAAGAGAAATGGATAGAGTGCTTGACTTCTCTAAAATGCACTTTGGAACAATCATGTTACTCATTTACCCCAAAACTGCAGTCCTCTCCCTCCCTGACTCTGTGAAAATGGATGAATATTTTGGCCCAATTATGCAGTGATTTATAAACCAACATTCTGCTGTCTTTCCTTGCACTTGTCATGTTCGACTTCATCCCCTTTATCAGACCACTCTTCTTCCCATTAAATAGTCCCTCTGTCTCACTTGCCAAAGAACTGCCAATGGGCCCCTGATTTTCCAGAAGAATAGATTCAGCTTTACCAATGGAAAAGGGCCTCTAATGTACCATGGGCACAGCACAGTGAAGCATGGTAATTTGCCTGTGTTAATGATGCTACTTCACAATGACCAGGAAAACAAAAATCTCTAGTAGCTAAATGACACCCCGTCCTTCTGCAGCCTGTTGAATTCAAAATCAGTGGGAGCAAAACCCAACATCCTTTAAGAGATAAGCTAGAAGTGGCTGCAATGTTACTTCCCCCTCCTCTCTCCCCCTCCATCCCCCCCCCATCAAATTCCTGATCTGCGTTTAATCACAAAAATGGGTGATTTGGTGCTGGGAGCAGAACAAAAAAAGCCCAAACCAAGTGTTTCAAAATGTTTTAACAGCTCTAAAACAAGTGGAGAAAAATTAATGAATAGATATGTAAGTATTTTGGACATGCTATACGCTGGCATGATTTGTGCAAAAAAACACTGTAAAGCAGGACTAAAGTATAATTCATTGTTTTCTCTTTTTTAGGTGAAAAGAGGAAGTCATTATTGTGGGATGACAGAGGGGCAACCTGCATGTGCCATTGTTTACTTTTGAAGAAGCTCCAGTTCCACATAGCTCTGAGCTCTTGAGTGCTAAATCAACCCTGAGAAGCGTCTTCAGCCACAGTTCTCATCAGAAAGCTTCTTAGAGCTGGGTTCCCTAGGCTGTCTGGCTAGGCAAAACACTGATTGCTTTGGCCAGTCAAAGAGTCATTGCTCCAAAAGTCAGTCTTCAAATACAGCACATTAAGCTACTCTGTGGGAGAAACTCTGCTTTCATATTTGGCCAAACACGACAGGCAGAACAGCACCGGCTTTGATGACATTATTTGGAATGCACGAGAAGGAACCAGGGATCATAAACAATCATATGGTGCATATTTGGTAATCCTTTGGCACCGCTGAAAGGTTGGAGAATAGACTCAAACATGGGTTTATGAAAAAAAGATGAACAATATTTACAGTATTGCTCATATAAGAGAAAGCTTCTATGATATTTTCCAAAGGCAGAGGCAGTGATTTGTCATCCAGTTGCAGTTCTGTAGATTTTGTAGCTGTCTCATTGGCACACTCCACACGTTCCTTGTCCAAAACTTTCTGGTACAGCTGTGCAAAACAGGAGCAGGACTTGAATTCAAGAGTGGCTGAGAATTGAGGATCAAGCCATTTCAATTTCATCTCCATTTCATTTCACAGACTCACACAGAATCACAGAATCTTTCAGGCTGAAGAAGAACTCTGACATCATCAAGTCCAACCTGTGACCGACCTCCACCTTGTCAACCAGACTATGGCACTGAGTGCCACATCCAGTAATTTCTTGAATACCTCCAGGGATGGTGACTCCACCTTCTCTGTGGGAAGCTCCTTCCAATGCAACCACTTGTCCAGGCATTCTTCAATCCATGATGTTCATTACTTAACAGACCCTGAGGTAAGACCCAATCCCAGTTAAGTGACAGCTTTTACTGTAGAGTGCTTAGGGTGTTGTTGGGGATGGAAGATGGGGGAAAGTAAGATTATTTACTGTAGAGCTCTACACTTGATTCTCTTATTGTTGTATCATCTTGGGGTGATTTTATGACAAAACTCTGTTCCCCTATCGTCTGCTTATTGCCCAGAAATGGGTCCTGCAGCTTTAAGCTGGGTCCAAGGGGGAGTAGGGAAAATTCCTCAGCACGGTTTGTCTTCAAGGACTCACACACACTCCCCTCTATTGATCGGCTCTCCTTGAAGCAGGAGAGAGTGGATTCCTGCTAGAAGCCAGCTTGTGAGCTGAGGCAAGAGGTTTTTTCCTAGGACTGCATACCAGCATACCAAGATTGTCTGGTATCGTCTATCTGGTTCCTCTCTGGAACTGTTCTGCCCAGATGAGACCTGAGAACCAGCTCATCGAACCCCGTGGACCAGCAGGGAGGCTGCGGGGACACCACATCCCGGCCTCAGGCCTCAGGAGGGGTCAAGCCAGATACAGAGGAACTCTAAATCCACCAGCTTTCTCTGCATGGAGGAGGTTTAATATTTTAACAGTTATTCATTTTTCCTGTGCCCTGCTGGCACTTTGTAAAATAAATAGGTTTTTTTCACTTTCCTCCAAGAAATTCCTCTTGAATTGGTGGGGGAGGGAGTGCTGAAATCTGCCTTCTGTGGAGGAGACGTTCCTTCCAGAGCATTTCCCCATAAATTTATCTCAAACTGAGACACTTATGAAACTATGTGCTTACCACAGGAAAAGTTTGGCAATGCAGGTTGAAAATAAGCACCTGAAGACTCTCTAAATACCTGTTTATTCAATCTGGAGTAGTACTCAAGGGGTGTACTAAAATCTTCAAGACAAATGCGACACACCATGTACTAAAGATTCTCCACAATGTTGTATTATTAAATCTTTCTTTATTAACATGCCCGCTTCAGCTAAAAGATATGTTCTAAAAATCCTACAAGATGGGTGTTTCAATAGCTGGCTCAATGTTTGATTTGCAGAAAATGTGGCTACAGCACTAGCAACCAGGCTTTGGGAGAGACATAAGCAAAGGAGCACTGTGAGCTGCCTTGAACATTGAACGATTTACTGTAATTTTAAGTATTAACATTTTCTTAATGAATAGTTTTGATACCTTTCATCTTGTATTTTGTGGAGTTTGCCAAGTTGAGACCATAACACTTATAAGCAATTTATCAGCAAAACCATGGCTGACTCTACAGAGGCCTGATACTTGAGATCTGCCCAGGCAATCTTGCTATGAAGTCAAGGGGCCAAGGAAAGATTCCCAGCTGTGACCCAGCTGAAGTGCTTCTCCAGTGGGGCATTTAATCTCCCAAGCAAGGCCCTGCTCACAGCTGCCTGGCAGTGTGCAAAAGGCATGTTGTCTTCCAGGGGCTGAATGCAAAATAAACTGCATCCCTGGGGCAAAATTCACACCTGCAGCAGAACTAGCAGAGATGCTCTTGCAGATGGGCCAGGGCAGGAAACCAGGACAGCTCTCGCTGCTAGCAATGAATACCCATCCCCTCATCCTGCCAGGAGAGCACAGTGCCACCCCCACTTTTGGGACAGCAGAAGGCCTGCAAGCAAAGCCAGAGGCAGGGACAGAGCAGGCTCACTGCCCACAGCCACCTTTTACTGCAGGCAGGGACATTCCTGTGCTGCAAAGCCTTGAGCCCCTCAGAGGTCACATCAAGGGAGGCCACAGATCATCCCTCCTCTGCCCTTGTCTAAAGCAACAGCAACACAACAAAAAACCATGTGAGCAAAAAGGCTGGAGGAGCTCACACAGCAAAGTTTCTTCTCTTTGTGTCTCTCTTGATATCAAACTGTTTATGTGAACAGTACTGCTCGTGTACAGGGTTGCCAACACCTGGAGATGGTGCAAGGTGCTTGTCATAGCAACTTAAGTATTATCCATGATTTTCCTTCTAGATTTTGTAAGATGAGTGCACAGGCAGAATAATTATATCCGTTAATTTTAAAGTAGTGGTATCTCTTTTGCTTGCTACTTGCCAGGCAAGTATAGCCACCAACGTGTGCAGCTATTATTAAATGTCAACCATAGTTCCTATCACCCTTTTTTGTTCTTCACCTTCCTTTCACTGTGCATTTTTCTCAAGATCTTTCCTCCTTGATCTCCTTGAGAAAAGTGGCCTTCTTTATTGATTAAATTACAAATTCCAATGCCGGATGACTGAGTTATATGATAACATCTGATGAAAGACAATTGAAATAAACAGAAAAATTAGCACTCTCTTTATGACAAAAGGTTTGGATGTTGAGTACCTGACTGAATTAAATGGAAATTGAGAAGATCTGAGAGAATTGATTAGCAAAAACAATGAAGAATTCAGAAAAAGATAGCAAAATTAGCAGCTTACTAATTCACCTTCAAAAAGATGGAAAAAGTTGAGAAAGAGAAGGAAGCTGTATCCTTTTTGTTCATTCACAACCAGAAATTGCCCAAAAGCTTGCCTCTGTGATAAGACTCCCAAGATACTGAACATCAAGTTACCAAAGGCCAACAAATACATGACCAGATCAGCAGCCTTTAGGGTTCATTTGTTCAGCTTTTAGTAGACCTTTTTAATTAATGGTATCACAAGCCTTGGCCTTTGTTCCATGGCCTGGGAACCAACAGCATGCCAGCTTTTGGTAATGTACCATTGCATTTTATTCACTGCTCATAGATGCTAATGAGGTATTTTTAATTTTGTCTGCTTGTGACATTTCCTGCCATACTGATGTCTCGGGCTTTCTTCCTGCAGATTAGGCAAGTGTTATTGGAGTTCTTAGATTAAACAAGAAGCTGATAAAGCAAAGCATCTAAAATGGCATGATCGACTTTGAAACCATGTCATCTCTCAGTGACTTCCCTGCAAGCTTGTTGTGGGGTAGATGGAGCCTAGCAAAGTTGAGTTCTAGCAAAGCTCTGAAAAGAGTGTAAACACAGCTCTTAAACAAGAGTTGCAAACATGGTATTATTTACTTACAGCTTCTGCATTACTGAAGTGTCATATTCGAAGTCACGCTCCAGTGAAAATCTTAAGTGACCTGTGGAAACATCAGAAAATGAGTCTTCAGTGGATATTTCTAGCTACATCTTCTACCAGATGGGAAAGAATTGTGACATTATTTAGAAACTAAATAGAATGAAGATATTATTTAAGTTTAACCACAAAGCAGTGTAAATTTTTTTTTTTTTAATGCTCACCTGAAGGTTCTCCAACACTAGCTTAGGCTGAAATTATTTGCTTTCTGCAAAAATCCTAGACCACAGATTTGCTAGCAGCAAATGTTTGTGGAAACAATAAATATTTTAACACAACCGATCTGACTGAGAAACTGTGCAGCCCTGTCTGAACTTTCCATAATCCTAAACGCTTCATTCTCACAGAAGAGACAAGAAATCACTCTTGTCCCAGTTTCCAAGTGGGAGATTTACACCAGTGAGAAATGTAGGCTGTGAACACATTTCTCATTGCAGTGCTCTCTTTGGGGACACTCCTTTGCCCACCACCCATCACCGTGCCTCATAATTCACTCCTGCTGGAGTTCATTGCACCTTGCATTCTGCCAGTTGAACTACATATGTGCTCAGGTTAGTCAAGAATTATTTGAACTTCTCAAGTCAAACCAGGAGCTGCAGACAGATGAAGATATGCGAGTGCAGCCTACATGATTTGCCCCCAGTCTCACAGCAGGCGTGGCAGAGCAGAGAGCCTGCACACTGGCTGTGAGCCCAGATCTCCCTCCTTGAAACACCAAAAGCAAAGCTCAGAATGAAGAAATTTGCTCAAGAAACCCACATCTGAAAGGTTATTCTCACTATTTTCACCCTTATGTCTTATCCAAACCCCACAATTCCATCACAGTCTCATTAAAGAGGCAAAAATTACAACAAATTTTAACAAATTCTATATTAGTTTGTAATAATTTATCCTTTAGTTATGGCAGCACCACAAAGCCTACCCTGTGCCTGAACTCTTTGCATTGAGCACAAACATTGGCCCTGGTAGTCTCTGCTCACTAAAGCTCACCAGCAAGAGATCAAAGAGCTAGAAGTGTAGGCAGGGAAAAGACAGAGATAGCAAAAATTCGGGGACATTTCTGTACAATGGCTTGTGAGCACAAAATCCCACTCAGTCAGTAAGAAATAAATCATTGCAAAGAGATTCTGACCCTGCTACCTATTATGCTCGACAGACAATCTCAGTGAAATAATTTATCTAGTTATTTACATGACTTCCATTAGAGCAATGTCTGAGCATTCACAAAGCAGATGGGTTTTTCCTCACTGTGCTCCTGAGAAGGAGCACATGCTGCTAACGCTACATCATAGACAAGGAATAGAGATACTAAAAAGACAAAACGCTTTTTCCAGGGAAACTAGTATCTGGTCTGACAAAACTCTATATAATGCCAGAAGGCTTCTGTAGGTTAAGGTGCTGCACTCAGGGACGGGTCATCAGACTTTGGCCATAGGCAGACTTCTTACCACCCTGGTAATTCTTTTTTGAACAATGGCTTCTATACAGTATGAATCAGGAAAAGTGAAAGGGGAAAAGGGAAAGGGAGGGTAAAAAGGGAAAACAGAAAAAAAAATTATAAAGAAAAGTCACAATAAATGTAGCACCATCTGAAAAAAAACAAACGGCAGAAACAGAGGAACCAGTCATGCCATTCACTGAGAGGACTGAAGCAATTGTTTCCTTCAAGAAACCTCATTCAACACATTTCCATAATGCAGAAAAGGCACTCACAGTCCCCTCTTTCAACAGATTAAGACTAACACACATAGAGACTCTCATATTTCCTTCCTTCTCCTATCAGTCTTTCCTCATGGAAGAAATCATGGGAAAGGGATGAAGATGCGAACATTTCTGCAATCTGTTCTGCCAGGGCTGAATCCTCAAAGTGGGACATGCAAAGGAACCCAGGGGTGACAGAGCACCCACCAAAAGGACTCAGTCTTCACTGTCAGCTAACTCCTGCTCTTTAAAATGGTGACAGTGGAAATGCTTCTTTGGTGATATCCCAGGAGGCAGCTCAGAGTCCAGCATACCAGCTTGTGAGAACACAAGATCCATCTGTTAGCTCAAACCTCCAGGACTGGTAGGTAGTCTTCTCTATAAAGTAAGCCACTGGACAGCACAAACTTTAGGCTTCAGCAGCAGAAAAATTCTGGTCTGCACACTTCCCCTCTAAACATAATAGCTCCCCTTTGGCTAGAGAATAGAGGATTCCCTAAACCAATCCTTCAATCTGCAAGACACTGAGCCTTCTCCTGAAATTTCTTCTCAGACGTTTGAATTCCCTCTCGGGTTACAGAATGAAACTTTTCTCATCTCTCCATTAAAGCAGCAGATAGACAGATGGGATAGTCTTCATCTTTCAGAACTCTTGAAGTTCATTTCCCATCAATTTTAACAGGAATGCTCAGAGCTCCTGTTGTGTTTAAGAGAACCAAACATATAGACTGTGCTCGGTAAAAGCCAGGAGAGTCCCAAGCCTGATAGTCCCTCCACAGGGCTGTCATCAATTAGAAAGAAGCAGCATAATATAAGTAAGAGTATAATGGCTAAACTTCCCCCTCCACACACACAGCCAAATCATTTTTGAAAACTCTTCAAGCATTGCAGATAAAAAGCCCAGTGTGTGCTGTAGTGGAAGTGGAGCTATACCAGAACCACCACTGGGTCTAAATGTCTTCTCTTCATTAATGTCTTTTATCCTCTCTTCATTTCCAGTCAAAGGAAAGGAGCTGTTATTGCCCTGTTGCAAGCTATAAAAAAATCCAACACTGCAGATGGATTACACACCTCACCCAAGGTCCCTTGGGACACCCACATCTGCACAGAGAATTGATCCCAGAATGCCATGTACCCAGTGCCCTGCCCTTTCCCTCCAGCCCAGCCTAATTCTCTGAATTTCATGATGATTCAGAAGTCTATTTAAAGCCTCTACGGCTATGGGTGTGAGCAAGGAGCTAAGGCTGAGCCAAGAAAGTTTGAATTGAGCAGCTCTGGTTGAGATTCTTGGTAAGAGTGAAGAACAGAGCTGGGAGGGTTTAACCTGACATGGGAAAAAGGGGGCATGTGTCAGCTGGGTTATGATGTGAACCCCCAAGGAGATACAGTAGCAATGCTAGTGTCCTCTTCCCAATTATTCTGCCCTGTAAACAGTCCAGTGGTACCCACATAGCCTAGCACAGCTTTCCCAAGCTTGCTCCATGCTTGCATAGCAAGTGCTGCTACGAAATAGGAAAAAAACCAGACACAGCAGAAGAGCTACTAAAACCTCTTACGGTTTCCCAGTGTAAATGAAGTGGCCAGGCACAGTTACACACTGAAATGAAAGCAGCCAGGAGAGCTGACAAGGTTCACAAACACACAGCCATGGTTTACTACTCAAAGCACACTAAGCTCTTTAGGTAAGCTTTGCTATTACAGATGGCATTGGTTGCCCTAGATATGATGTCCAAAATGGGGTTGCTCTCTGTAATCCTTCAGAGGCTGCTTATAAATCAGAGAATGCTTCACCTCTGGACACACAGCACTGATAGATGATAATGTAAATGGTCCAGTGTTTTAACCTTAACAAGCATTTGCTTAGGTTATTGTAGACAAAAACGAGGTCAGGAACTGTGGTCACAAGCCTTAATTGAAGAGCCTCAGCCTGGAGTCGTCTGGAGCCCTCTGGCTTGTACAGTGCCCGTGGCTGACCCGTACAGCGAGCAAAAGGCTGGGGGTGCAGAGGGGCAAAGTGGGCTCTCCTGTCCCAGCCCTGCACTGCTGCACCCCACAGTGCCACCTCTGCCTCCCAGGACCCTTCCAAGCTACTTTGCCTAGTAAGAAACAGCAATTGCAGCAACATAATTGCTGTGGAAATGATTTTGAAGGCATCAACCCCTAAACACACACAGTAAACAAAATCTGCTTCTGTATGAGCTCTTCCACTTTTCTCAGGCATCTGAGGGATGTCCTTTATGAACCATGAGATAAGAGCAGACTCGCTGTTCAGACTGCATATCTGCCTGGTTCCTTAGATACCAATGAAAGCCCAAAGGCATGGCTTGGCATCTCATCCCCTTCTTATAAACTCTCTCAGAAAGTTACAGCTGATTTTGACACAAAGATGATGAGAAATGGGGAGCTATTTGTGCCATTCTGGGGAACATGCCAAACCCTGTATTAACACCTCCAACCCTGTTAAAAACAAAATAAAGAAAAAGAAAAAAAAACCCACAAAACCAAAAAAAAACACAACAAAAACCAAACCAAACCAGCAAAAAACAACCCTCCTGTTTGCTACTGATTAGGCAGCCGAGTTAAAACTGATGAAGTGATTGGATAGGATCCAAAGCTGTTTATCTGCACATAAATCACAGACAGGCTTTACTCAGCCAGTATGGATTTACTGAGCTAGAGGAAAGACCTTGTACTCAGAATGCTGATTATTACAGCAATTAAAATATCAGTGAAGCAAACATTTGGGGTAGAAAGCTGTTAAGGGTTCCTGGAGAAATCATTCCATTAAATATTAATTCAATCAAATTTCAAATTTATAAAGAAAGGGGGTTTTCATAGACAGTTGATTTGGTTTTTTCTGATTAAGTATATGTTGTTAGAAAAATCAAATTCAAAAGGAAGAAAGACACAAAATAACTAGCTGGACATGCCAAAGGAGATTAGAAAGGAAGGCTGATACATATTTTATGATCACAAGGGAATTAAAAAAATAAATTGAGAGATGTACTGTCAAACCAGACACAGTGTTAATAGCTAAAGTATATGACAGTAAGAACTGCTGTTCCCACAGCTATTAATGTAAAACTGAAAATCTGGAGCAGGCTGCAGCAAAAGAAAATAAATCATACTCTTTTTTTCAATTTGAAAATATATATAAAATGAATCCCTACCCCCATCAGTCACTCTGCATCCCAAGCCCACAACACCCAAGACTGTCATTTCAGCAAGCTACAACTTCCAGGCAAGTGAGACAAAGTGACAATTTCTTACTATTAATCATTGCTAATTTATTTATGCCATTTTTCTACTTATGAGAATCACTGGCCAGGAGATTATTTCCTCCTTCCCCTTTGAGTCCTGAGAAACTATTTAACATGGGAAATAGTTAAGGGGGGGCAAAGAGGGGAGAGTGTCATGTAGCCAAGTTACGCATCCCAGCTGGAATTTGGGATGATGTCTTGCAGCTCTGACTCCTTCAGCCAAGTTTCATACAGGAAGCACAAATGCGCCAAGGGCGCAGTGAAATCCACTCGAGCCAATAAATAGCACTTGACTCCATTAACACAGTCCTGCTGTGGATCCCTCCACGGAACCCTCAGCCACCTTGCAACCAGTTTGCTCACAAGGTAGCCAAGATTTGCACAGGGGAAAGGTTTGGGAGCCAAGAGGATGGATCCTCTGATGAAGCCTCACAGATGCAGAGCGTGTATGCACATGGGATTGTATCCAGAGCCCTTCCAGAAGAGGCAAACACTGCTCATATATAAGGCTTATATGGAAATAGTGGCCATGGAAGGTCATGGTGTCACCAGTGAGGTAAAGGGTAAATTTCTGTGAGGAACTTCACAGGGCCCCTGGAAGACAACTCACTCCTTGCACAGAGACTCCTCTCCAAGCCTGGATGGGTACAGGGGTACCAGAGAGGGTACCCATCAGTTCATGCAGTTTTTGCCCATACCCAACAATCTGTTCCAGCTAGGAAAAAGGACTAAGAAAACATTTCAAAAATTCATAGATTAAAATTTTGTAATGCATGTATTCCAAGTCTGATTGTTATTTCAAAGCTATTAGTAGCAAGAATAATTTCACCTAACATAGAAATACCTCCATTAACTTTCTGGAGTAAGAAATAACTTTTGAGGAAAGCAGTTGACAAATTACTTGACAAATTTGTCAACTATTTTGGAGCCATCAAGATAAAAGGCTTTATATGTTGTATAATTTTTTTATGTATATATATAAAACACTTTTATTGGACTGTTGATAAAAGCCTGAGCTACAAAGGAACTTTTTCCCCCAGCCGAGAAAAGGCAAGCTGCTAGACAAATCAGTTCAATCTCTGCCTTTCAAACAATATAAAGCAGTATAACTTTCAGGAGTAACACCTCATCTGTTTTTTTTTCCAGACTGCCTATCAGGAATCAAGCAGTAAGTAAACATTTGAAAAGTGTTCCTCTGAGAGCAAAGGTTTAGATTTGAGTCACAGGATCCATTGAAAAGAAAAATTGCTTCTGTGCATTGGGACAGTGCCTTCCCTTCTGAAAAGTTTCTAAAAAGAGCAAATGAAGATAATCTTTTTACAAGGAATAACCCATATGGAAATTCATTATTTCTCTCCTTTAAAAAAAGTCAAGATAGTTCAGAAAGTGTGAATGGAATCACTATTTTTAAAAGGTTAAAAGCATGCAGAAGATTTCCAAACAACTATAACCAGTAAAGGTATGGTTAAAGTGCTTTATCATGGTCTAAAGTGAAGCTCCGATTGATGAGAACATGAGATAAACAAAAGAGGTAAAGACATAATAGAGCCCTAAATCACTCAGAGTATTTAATCTAGAAGTGGGAGTATATATACCCAGCAATTGCTGATTCAATATTTTAAGGATCCATTCTTCTCCTAGAACAAAACACTCGCTAGAGTGGCTTCAGCAGTGCAGCTCCCTGAAGGCTGCATTACTGCTCGTTAGCCCTGTACAACCACCAGTGTGGAGGCAGAGCTGAAAGGAATCATTGTTCTGCTGTACAAGAGCTAAACAGAACCTCCAGGGAAGGTGAATGATTTGCAAAGGATTTTACAGCAAGCCAGTGGCACAGCTGGGGGAAGGGGGGAACCCCAGCTTAGGAGCTGGTGCCTCCCAAAGCACTAGTCCTCACTGCTGGCATCAACACCCTGGAGTTAGGCACTACTTTCATTCCTGCCTTTTCCACACGCAGCCATGACTATTAACTTGAGACTGTCACCATAGCATGTACATATGCGTGGAAGGTCACAGAGGTGGGGCCTGGGACAGTGCTTGAAGACAACACTTAGCTCTAGGTTTTACTTTCAAGAGGTGTGAGGGATAAACTCTTTCCTTCAGTGGATTTATACTGGAAATGAAAGTTTGATCCTAAAGGGCTTAAACTAGACCTACAGCTGCTTGGAAGTAGTTTTCTGTTGTAGCTGACATTCATCTTGAATTCAGTCTGATTACACAGCGTTAATTGTGGCAAGAACCTGAGGACAGAGCATAATCCCACACCAGAGCACGCTGGGTACACAGGCGAGGCAGGGTAAGTCATGGAGCCAGAAAGAGGGCCATCGATGGTCACACCAAGCTGCACACTTTTCTTTAACCTTATTAATTTAGGTGATTAGATGAATCAAAAATTCAGAGGGAGCTGTTGTTCATGAATTTCTTTTTCCCCCTTTGGCTATTTCAAGAGATGGTTTAAGGGAAAGATGATCTTTTTAACATATAGTTATGGTTCTCATTAGCACTAAACCCATGAATATGAATATGAAAAGAATTCAAGGGGAGACAGGAAATGACTGCAAACATCTTTAGTTAAAGAAAATTCCTATTCTTCCTCCAAAGAGTACAGTTGCACCATTCTGGTGCAGAATGTACCACTCTGGGCAAGGAAGATCAAAGAAGTAAAACCCACTGAGCCAAGTTCACCTTTCACATTATTTCTTGGCCAGACCCAGGATGCAGTCAGCAGCTCTGCCCAGGAAATTTCTAACATGACTCTCTCTCCTGACATTACAGCTTGATCTGTCGACACTGACACATCCAGTCTTTGGGTTTTGCCAGGTGCCTTTCAAAGAAGAGATGTGAGGGGGCCAAGCCTGTTGCCGGTGCTGTCGGCTGCTCGGCTCCCCGCCAGCTCACGCTGCAGGACACTGCCAGGACAGCCAACAGGGCCAGTGCTTTTGCAGGCCAGTGACCCTCAGCCTGCAGCAGCAATGCCACGAACCAAAGTACTGGAAGTCCAAGCAAATTTTAAGATCAAACTTGACAGAGGCTGCACAAACTCCCAGGGCTTTTAGGATCCCTGATAGGCAGTCAAACAGTTCTCAATAAAATAACATTCCTCTGCCTCTAGACTGCCCAGGGCACAGGAGAGACTTGCTTGAGCAAACCTCTGAAGCATAAGGAGCACATGACTATTCCTTTTTTCTCTAGGCAGTGTGGCACTCAGTCCCTCTGGACGTGTATTTTTGTCCAGCAGCAGAATTAGGCCATATGATCCCATTCCCCCTCCTGAGATGACCAAATCTATGCTCAGTATAGCAACCAGCAAAGGAACAGCGTATCAGGGATTTCTGAGGCTTTCTGAACACGTGTCTGCAGACTGTTGTCTGCTAATGGCATCACTTGATTGATTCCTGCAGCCTCTATCACATCTCCTCTCTTTCAGAGGACTCCCAGCCTGGGAGCTGTCTGAAGGACTGAAACTGACATTTCCCCTGGAAAAACATTTTCTGGACCCATATATCTTTGCCAGACAAAGGAAAATGAATCAACACAATGGGATAAGATTGGTTGTTCTGGAAAACTCTGTGTTGAGTCCATCATTCTACAAAATCAGAGAGAAACATTTTATATTTCTGTCAAAATAAAAAATTAATTTTCAATAAGGAATTTAAAAATGCCTATTTTCCAAACTGAAACTACAACCTTTCCAAAGTGGAAACTTTTCCTAGTTTCAGACAGCACAAAATGAGCACAAACTATAAATACTACCTTCTTGTAGTGCTCCTGTGGAAAATGCTATTGAGTTTTTGTGGGATATATTCTAGGACCGAACTAATAAATTTCCACTCAGCATTCCCCTGTTTATACTACATCCCATCTACCTCTTCTAGTAATTGAGAAGTAGTAGATGCTTGTGTAACAATGACTTCTGGCAAAACACACCAACACTATTTTGGATTTGAAACAGTACAAGCAGGGCCTGCAGCAGTGACCCACCTTTATAGTTAACTGTGTTTTCCCCACCCATCATACAGCAGCTGAAAAGTTGTATCAATTCCCTACACTGCGCCAGGCACACATTTTTTTATAACCAAATGATTAGAGGAACCTGTCTACTTTATAGACAGTCTGAAATTTAAGGTTCCCAACAAAGTCAAGGGAGAAAGTCCCATTCAGTCCAATGACAGCAGAGTTAAGTCATTGAGCCACTAGAAAATGCTACATCTAATGTCTGCCATTCTTTGTCTTTTCCAAAATCACAAATAGGCTGTGGCAGCCTCGGGAACAGTGGCCAAGTCTTCCAGTTCCCAGATTTGTGCTTTAACTACTTGACATATCCTCTCATCACTGGAGCAGGAGACAGAATGATCAGAGACCAAAACCCCTCACACTGAGCAATCTGAAAATATCATGTTTCAGCACAACAGAGACTTGTGTCATTCCATCACTAACTCACCAGCCCAGAGGACAAGTCCAAGACAAATGTCCCGGCAGCAGGCCAAGGTCAGAGACCCAGAAGGTAAACCCGTCAAGAACTGGTGATGTAAACGCTCCCTCTCAGAGACAGTCCCACTGCAGTCTTCCCTGAATCCCTAGGACTCTGCAAACTTCCTTCTCTGGCATGCTTCTTTGCACTTCTTCCTTCTATTTTTCTCATAAGCTTGTTTGTGGATGATTTATGTATTTTTAAAAAAGGCATGTTTTTCCTTCATTAAAAAAGAAATGCATCTGCATTTGGCTGATACTGTAATGGTGTTATAAAGCCCTCTTTGAGGAAGGATCTCTCTACTTCACGTCCTTCCTCTTTCCTGAGTTATGTGACAAAGATCCTGAGAAAATAGCTCATAGAGTTCATGGTAAGCACCACCTACCCTTCTCCCTTTTCCCTCCTCACAACATTTTTGGAAACAATTTAAATGATCCCAGGCTTGGTCTGAGGACTGAGCCTGATATGGCCTCATTTCTGAAGGGCCTACTTTCCATCCATCACTGACCAGGACACAGAATCCCTATTCAGTGTAAACATGACTCAGTTTAATTTTTCCAAAGACCATTTGATTTTACTTTCTGGTAAACACAAGTGAGTAAATATTACTTGGTAGGATAGAACTTCATGAAGCCCAACTAAAATGAGGGCTCCAGATCACTAGATGCAGCATAAACATATGGTGAAAACTTTGTAATCATCCCCAAGACTACAGAGGCATCCTGTGAGGCAGACAGGAAAGGAACTGAAATCAATTTTCTGAGTCCCCATAAACATAACCCATCTTTCCTCCATATCTCTGTCCTCAGAAAACACATATTTTCTCTGTTTCTGCCTAGCTAGCAAACATCAAAAGCTAGCAGTTTTCTGTCTCCAGTATCAACTCAGTTACAACAATTTTAATTGCAATTGGTTTCCTAAGTCATCCTCTCCTCTCACAGTAATTTTTGCTGAAAATGTACCTCCTGTCATTGAATGGCTCCATTCTAATCAAGCTACTCTGTTCTCTCCCCACTTTTGGCACTACATTTAAAAATCAAAGTGCCAAATCTCTCTGTGAGCTACTCAGATGCAGCACTTATATATGCCTATCAAATTCAGAAAGAAGTCAAACTTTGACCCTAAATAAGTTGATATATGAAAACATGGCAGTGCTTCCTTGGCTAGAGGAAAAAAGAGATTACTTATAAAGCCTTTACTTAATTCTTTGTGTCTGTATTACAAAACAAGCAATTATAAATCACCTCAGATTGTTCTAAACAGTACAAGTAAACCTATCAAAATGAGATGCACATGCCAGCATCAAAAATGCTTTTCCAAACAGAAATGTTAAGCACAGTTGCAGCACTGCTTCAGGTAAGTGCAGTCCTGTAGTAATTACAAGTGCTAAGAAAAGACCAAAGACCAGATTCAGAGCAGAACCCATCCTTTTTCACCTATAAAGAAAATAAATTCCAAAGAAAACCCAAGAAAGAGTGAAGGAAACTTCAGAAAACTAATGAAATCCCCAGGCCTGATGCTATATGCACAGCTAATGACAGCTCTGTTAGTGAGCTGAAGAGGAATGGCACAAAGGATGGAGAATCTGCCAGACACTGACAGGCCGAGATAAAATGAAGAGTTATAAACAGTTACACAGAAAGACTTCCCCTGGCGATGAACTACTCTGTTCAACTACAGACCCAGAGCAGACACAGGATTTAGTCTATGGTATCTAACAAAAAAATGTGACTGACACCTACTTAAAGGAGAGAAGATATTTTAAATAACTCCTTAGTTTAACAACGCAGGAAAGACTTCCCTCATCCCACAAAAGATTGCCCATTTTACACAGGGATAATGATGAGACCTTCCAGGGGAAGACCATCTGGCATTTGCACCTTAAGAAGCAACTAAATGTCACTGCATAGAAGACTAAAACTTGAACCAGTTACATAGCTTGGTCCATATTAATTGATAAACACTGATCATGTGCTATATAGGTACGAAAAAATATTTTGACAAAACACCCTGGGAGTGTTACCTTTCCTATGGTCCTGGAACACTACTAGTAGAACTTTCACAGGTTATTATTCAACTGCTTCAACGACTCATATGAGGGGTGGATTAAATCTGTGACTATACCCAGCCAAAAAGATGGAGTTACTGCAGCAAAATCTCTTGTGCTGACTCTTGATAATTTGCATTTACTTTCCTCAGCCTTTACAGCTTCTTTCTTTGACATTTACTGCCAGTGCAACTGTTGGCATTGCTTTCACTGAATATCACAAACACTTTGTGACTAATTTTTTACCAAAGAGCAGAGAAGATCTGAGAGTGACTGGGATTGCAAGCCCTCCAAGCACCATACAAACTCATGACTGGAACAGAAACCTAGAAGCAAAAACTTAGAATCTCACAACTGGAGTAAGGAGTTTGCAGCTGAAGTGGCTTATACATCCAGTAAGGGATACTGCAGAACCAAGAGACAGGACAGACTGCAAAAATGGACTCCTTTGTACTGCAAAGGAACTAATGTCCACACCAGTACAGATGTTTTCCTGCAAGTGTTTATGTGTTTGCACTGGGGAAAGAAACTTAACCAGCAACGAAGTTTCCATCTGAAACTTTCTGGTAGCTGGAAACTGCTAATTTTCCACTTTTCCAATGAAAATCTCAAAGCTCAGAGAAGATTTCTATAAAGCAAAGTTTTTACAGGAATAAATTAATCTTCCACCAGTGAGCTCTCCAACACACACATCCATAGTAGCATGTAACAACCAGTGCTAGTATTTAGGCTCACCTCTTTTCCTTGCTAAAAGCAACACTACTCTATTTCTCTGTAAGACACCTCCCATTTTCATTTCAGATAATTATAGAATAAAATCTACTGTCTTCTCCACTTCCATTGCTGTTGACAGACCCACGCCAAAAGACTTATTTTCCAGTGTACAGTTAGATCCCTAGCAAACTCTACTCATCAGATTATTCCATTAATTTTCCAAACAACATGAGATCACTTTTTTACGCTCATTTCCTGATGATTATCAAGGTCCTGGGAAAACTGCATTAAATTTTGAGCAAATCCTTATGAGAATTGTTACTTAAACACAGTAATCATCAGCTGTTTTGGACAATTTCAGCCACTTCCATGCACTGAATGTTACCATTTCATTTTCAGACATTGCAAAACTCATCAGCTGGCAATCATTAACTGTTAGCAACCTCACCAATTAGGTGTTTTGTGCCTATATACATAATATAGTTAAAATAAAGCAAGAACTATCAACTGTATGTCTGTGCTACAGAGATAAAGAGTTTTGTTAATCACGTTTCTTCATTATATCAGAATCACTGATTTAAATTTCAGTATCAGTTCTTGCACTGTTCACCAATTCCAGTAAATTTGCACTGGAAATACATTTGGCTCACGTTTACTCAGATGTGAGGTTCTAGCAGTATGCATTTGTAGTCTCTTTTTCATAAAGCCTTCCTGGCAACACAGATACAAGGCTGGTTTCAGACAGGCTCCCAAAAAGTGCCATAAGCAGGCAGGAGCCCAAGATCCCATTTGGAGCAGCAAGCCCTGCAGGTGGGGAATTAAGATCACCCATTGCGTTACAAGAGCCGTGGGGTCAGCTCTGCTTCAAGGAAACAGCAGGAGTGGAACACAAGAGTAGGATTTTCAGCAGGTACCTCGGAGGTGTCCAGCCATCTCCTCAACACATTGGAGAGTGATGCACCCAAGCCCCCTCAACCCAATGAAGAGTTCCCCCCAGCCTTTCTATAACACAGTGCTGACCAGGCACAAAAGTCACAAGGCTGTAAATCTCCATGTGGTCTCACATAAATCTCACCTGTACAACCACAGCACACTTTACTCTTTGTTTCATATTGTGAAGATACCAAATATCCTATTTCTTTTTTCAGTGTTACAGAAACAAGAAGGATTCCCAACATGTACCAATGCTACTGCAGTGCCTTTATTCAAACACGGATTATTAAGGCAACTAATGGTCATGATGGACAAGGCTGACAAAACACTGCTGGACTTCTCTGTTGAACCCACTGTATCAGATAGGAAAGACTGAACTCCACTCTCGCTGATTTCGGAAAACAGAGTATTTCTACCCAGTTTGTCATAACTACCTCATTAAGCAAATGATTTCCCTTTCTGCCTGCCCCATACCATCTAAAAGTTTAGCCTCATTTCCAATTTGAATTTGCCCTTTATTAAATTGAATTCACTGTTCTTTGTGTTACTACTTGTGTTATGTATCATTTCCTCTTCCTGGTATTAAATGACCCTTAAGATGATCATCCTGCCATTAAGCATTTCTCTAGATGACACTGGCTAAATTCATTCCTGCTCCTGTATCTCCTTTAAAGTTGCAGTCTTCCTTTGGAGTCTGGTTTCTGAAGTTAAGAGCATGATCTTGGTGCATGATGCTACAGGTGTGATCTTAGCAACAGCGCAATGACACATTTGTAAATTCTCTAACCCAGATAAAGCTGTTTTTCAGCCTTCATTAAAATGAGTGATGTTTTGGTAACTTCCATCAACAAATACTTCTTTTCCTGACTGCTTTCATTTTGCATCACTCATCTCAGGATAGATTTGCTGGTTCAGACCAGACACTTCCCTTGTGGCACCACAAACATCTATACATGGAGTTAAAAACCATTGGGTCACAGTGCTACCCAAGCCTTTTGAGAGCTGGCAATGAGGTTCACAGTGATGTGAGAGGCACCAGATCATGCTGTCAAACAAGAATGAAGTTAAGAACTCTTATGTTTTCCTAAATCTTGAGCTGTGGTGTACAGGATTTATTGTGGAGTCACGCACTATCCACCACCGGTAAGGTTAATGCAGTTGCGAGTTTCACCTGAATTGCCTCTCTCTTCATTTACATATTAATTCAGCTGGTTTTCATATGCATTCTGCCTTCTCACTGTTCAAGTGCAATTTGACACAGTCATTTCCTCACCTGTGATCCTTTCCTGTATGTCCTTCTCTGGACCTGGACCGAACCCGTTCCTTTGTTACAGAAAACTGTTGGGTAACAGACCATTTTTCAATGCATCTGTGTGAACAAGAGCAGCAAATACTGAGAGGAGCAGATTTTGAAGTGAATCAAGGATGTAAATGAGTGCAGGAACCAAAAGCTATTTTGGAAAGACATTTCTGAGCTACCTTAATAGGCTCAGCCTGCCATATTTCAAAACAGCATCAATGGACAGAAGTAATAAAACTTGTCTCATCAATTTAAGTACAGACAGTTGTTATCTGCATCACACAATCACACATGCTTCTTCACCTGTAGGATCAAATCTCTTCAAATTCTTCCATTAATAATTTGAAAATAACTTATAACCCAACCAGAGATCCACCTAGAAGACTACTAACAGTATCTACAATCTGCCCTCCATAGGTGTTACCTTGTAAGGCTTTTTTTTTAACAAATGTGTATATGGACACAGATATAATCTGAGCACATTTATGTGCCTATATACATATGTTTGTGTATATATGTATGTGTGTATGTATGTATACATCAATATATACTGCATATATATGTATATGTGTAAGTATAAATGTGTAAGTATAGCTACACAGACACTTATTTGTAATTGTGGCCTCATATGCCCCCAAAGAGCAAAACACTAGAAAATTATTCTTCCAGTGGGGCTATGACAGCATGGTGAAAATCTCTCTGCTCTTAATTAGTCAAAAGCTCTTAAACTCATGGAGTTATAAACTGCCAGAAGTAGAAACCTATTGAATGTAAGAAATGTGCTTTAGATAAGAAGCAGGGAATAAAGTACAAGACGGCCCAGTGTTACTTGTCTTGACAAAGTTTTACTTTCCCTGGATCAGCAGCAGAGCTTTTAGTATTTCTTCTTTACTTTTAATGAAACTTTACAGAATCTCCCCTGTACCCTGACCTGGGATTCTTAAAAACAATGCAACAGCCTATATATTTTTTCTGATTGTATTTTCCAGAGCCAATTTCACACAGGCTGTTTATAAGTCACTCACTAAAAAACAGAAAAGAAGAAAAGAACATTTTCCATCTCTTTACTAAAAAGCAAAAAGCCTCAAACCAAACAAAATTGTACACAGCTGTGTGACACCAGCAGTGACTTTTATGATACCGTGTGCCCCGCTGAACGGTGTTTCACTCAGCTGATGTAGCCTTACTGAAAGGTTAATAAAGAGGCATGATCTTTGGCTAATAAAGGCCAAGTCTGTTATAAAGGAGATAGATTTCAATTTGCAAGGAGAAGAAGGGGAGGAAAAGAGACAGGCAGGAGAAATCTCTGCTGAGGGCACTGTTGTGGCGTGCCATGATTTGCAGTGCAGGGACAAGGGGCCCTTTATGGGGTTTCACTATGACACCACATGGGGCAAGCAGAGCCAGGGCCTGCTCCAAAGCCCCCTGCAAGGTTCTTTTTCCAGAGCCACATGGCAAACCCAGGGTTTGTTTCCCAGCTTAAGGATAAGAGAAACCAATGTCTCAGTTCTCATCTGCTTCTGTATTTGACACTACTTATCATTTTGATGGATTGTGTTACAATTGAGAAGATATGAGGGGGTTGCTAGCCTGGGGGGCTTTTTCATCTAGGATGCAAAAGAAAGTCTGAGATGCAAACCACTTTAGAAGCATACACATGGAATTTTGAGATGCACTGTCCCTGAGAGATGGGGCTGGGCCACCCACAGGCACCAAAGAGCCTTTAGAGGAAAGAGGGATCCTCACCTGCTCTTCCTACCACTGCTGAGAAAGTGGGAAACCAAGGCGATTTTTACTGAAACAAGCCTTCCTTTCACATATGCAGACATTTCTGCAGAGCCTGGAAGGCTTCTTCCAGCCTCCCAGGAAAGCATTTCCAGCCCACCCTCTATCCCAAGACCCTCTGTTCCCCCCACACACACTCAAATCCTATTAAGGTAAACAAGCAATAAGACTTCAGGATTAGGTCTACTGACCTCAGAAGGAATTTTGCTCAAACAAGCATTAAGCCTGGAAAGATTTTGTCCTTACTGAGAGGCTTCTAAAGGTTTCCCACATAAGAGTTTCAGGAAAATGACTTGTGGAATTTACATCCCGCTTTGCTCCCTCAGACACTTTGGCAGCTTATTCTGGAGGACACCAGAGCTGGCACTCATACAAGACGTCAGCTCACAGACTAACAAATTATTGATTCTCTCCTCACTTTGAAGCAAGGCAACAACAAACTCCTAAATGCACTGCATCCTTCAATATCTCCCTCTGGAGAAATACCTGTCTATAACACTGGCAGTAAGGAGGTGTTTCCATCTCAGGCCATCTCAGGTGGACAGAGCTCTGTGCTTACGTATTTTGTTCTTGATGACCAGGTGAGATTTCTGCCTAGAGCAACTTTCAAATCCACACTCAGACACAGAGACATATGTACGAATGTCTGAGTGCACACATATGAAATAGACTGAAGTTGGAATGCAAAAGGTGTCCATCAGAAAATGGGGTTAAGAGTTTGTTTTCCCCGGTATTACATTATTAAGAGGCAAACAAATTTTTCCATGCGTCATACATTTAATGAGCTCCAGACTGAGGACACAAAAAGATCTTGACATTGGCTTGAAGAAACAAAATGTTCAAAATTATCTTGACAAGTTGAGGCAGTTCATCATAAATGGCACATCACCACATGAGTATCAGTTTTGTGAAATTCCTGTCATTTCTCTGCAGCTAATGGCAACGTGCTCCATGCTTTCTTGTTTTCCTCCAGCTGTCTTCACTGCCCACTCACTAGGGATGTAGCTTCTCCCCTGACCCACTGCTCTGCAAGTGCTGTGCCTTCTGCTGCTGCTGGTATCCCAACTCTGCAGCCCCCAAACGCCAAAACCAGCATGCAGCCACTAAAAAGAGCTGGTGACTCAGTACTGTGCTCATGTCACAAGCAGACTGAAAAGTGACATCCACTTCTACGTCTCTGAATGTAGTTGTGGGAGCAGCTTTCCCTTGCATCAAGGGCTAGAAATGAGGCCATTTGATGGAATCCATCACAGAATTCTTTGTTGGCATCTACAGGAGAGGCCAGGAACTGAACCCAAGAGCTGCAGCTCGCAGTCGTTCGATACATTTCATATGCGATGCCTCCCATTGCCTTGCACCAGCTCACATTAGGACTAAAAAGGGGTCCCCTGGGCAAATTGTGCATTCTCACAACTTAGAATACAGATAAATCCAGCAGCTCATCTATTCTGCATTGAAATGCTTCCCCTGCACCTGAAATCAATATGGTCTTCATGCAAATTTTTACTACATGTGCTGCATGGATTCCGAACATTCATTCAGTCAACACACCTAAATAGCTCACAAAATGGTATTATAGCTTAGCAAGTCAATGATCTACAATTTTATATCTCCCTAACCTTATATTTATAAACAACACTATCAACATTGTTAAGGCTACTGTGTGAAACCCTTATACCATTTCTAAATGTATCTTTTGCAAATGCTACTTTTATAAGAAACATTAAACAGCAATTTTTTTTTTTTTTGCTTCAGGCACACTTTTTTGATTAAGATTGATACAACAGAGATTTCAAATGTGCAAAATATTCTGTACCACAAATACTTTTCATTGTCCCTGTGAATTGCAGTATGTCCCAGTTTCAAGAGTTTGCTTTGCTTTAGATAATGTTGCCAAGTTACTAAAAAAAACCATCAGCAGTGGACTGTTTGCATCCCAGGGTCATAATAATGTATCCTGGTGATACTGGAACATCAAGATGTAAACAATAAAGAGACAGAAGGATGTTTAACCAAGTGGACAAGTCTAAAAAAACTGCATTTCTAAAGCAAAGCGATATTTAGACCATTAGATAGTACTGGTATAGGTACCTGCAGAACTAGGGGCCAATTTTAGCATTTCTCAGATGAATTTGCAAACTGAGTAAATATGTTGGGCTCACAGCCGAATAGAGACCTCAACAGATGCAGATTCCTGTACACTGAAGAGGCTGGAATAATCACTCCTAGCCCCAAGGCAGAGAAATAGGAGAACATTTGTTTTCAATATTTAAATCAACTGATGCTGCAGGATATTTCATCATTAATACAAATATACATAGTAACAGGCAGAGGATAGCACTGAAACAGATACCTATCCTGCTGGATGGTTTTGCAGCCTTAAAATACCCTGGATGGAAATCAAATATGAGCCACCATTAGCTGCAGCAACAGTTTTTAAGAGATGGACTGATAGTAAGACAAGGCAGATCGTGTATATCTTTTATTGGACTAATATATAAGCTGTAACACATGAGCCTTCAGGCCAAAGAAGTCTTCAGGGGGCTGGCAGCAGAAAGAACATTTCTGGCCTGAAAGCATCTCAGTGTTTTGAGCCAACACAAAGTCTCCACCTCTGCCCATTTTATCTCAAGCAGCTGAAAATATTTTTTGCAGTCTGTTTGTGACAGTGACAATGACAACCTGCACAAACCCAGCAGGACCAACAGAAAAGTCCTTACTGCCTAAGTGCTCTGTTTGGGCTCTGTCCATCCAGGCTATTTATAGAGCAACCACAGGGACACTCACAGCCCAATCATGGTGATGTGGCACATTTTGCAAGTACAGTCACAAAATTAACAATTCTCTATGAAAACACACAAATATTTTCAGCTGTCACTAGTACTTGGGTGTCCCTGGAAATTACTATTGCAAATTTGTTGCAATTACAGTGCAACTTGAGGAAAAAGACTGCTGTCAAGGTGTTTCTCAGAGACTAAAGGATTTGGCCAGGAGTGACTTCCATCTCTTTTGATAACGTTTCCATATAAACATAAGGGCCACTTAGCAGAGACTTGAACAAGGTGTTTCAAAACTAAAAGACAGAGAGGCTGCTGGTTGAGTTAAAAAGCTGGGCTCTGAAACTTGGCACTGCAATAATTCAGACCCTGCAGAGACAATCATAGAAGCCAAAAAGAAAAACAACTTTGCTATTGTTCACATAATATCAAAAAAATTGTGAAACAGAGTTTAAGCAATCTAGCCACCAGGATCAGAAACTTAACTGTGATCTCTTGCATTTGCAAAACACCTTTTGCAGCAGACAACAGGATAGATTTTTCAAGTCTCTAGGAAGCACATGAGTACTGAAATAGGGTTTCCAGCAGCCGCAGGGCTGAAGTGCTCAGAAAATCTTTGGAATTTTTTTTCCTTGAGCCAAAACAATTTGTGGTATCATATCAGTTCTGCTAAAATTGTGCCTGAAAGGCAAAAAAAGGAAGAAAACTGGGAAAGCTATGAAAAGGGGAAAATCAGACATGGAAAAGCTTTGAAAAGCATAAAACATTCCAAAATAAGGTTTGGCTTCTGCATGTTCTGTATCATGCATCTGAAGATAAACATTTCTTAAAACAAAGAATTTCTGTGAACCCCATACAAAGCTTCCTCTCTCCCTCACCTCAGATTTTCCTTTCCAGTTTTGAAATTTTCTGTGTTTCATCCTATTCAGAATAAGTGCAAATATTAAAATCCTACATAAAACACAGCTTTTGTCCATGCCATAACTTACACCTAAAACTCCATTCTCCTTTTTAAGGACAATGTACCTGAGCAGCTCACAAAATGTTCTGTGCCCCTTGATTAGGCATCTAAATATTGTTTAAAATATAAACTCAGCTGGTTAGGAAGACATGAAGCCAGGTAGCCATAAGCATATACCAGACTGCATTATCAGACAAGTGAGTTAGAAGCATAAGGCTATGAAAAATCTGATCCCAACCATCCCAAAACCCAGGAAGAATAATGAAAGCAAAGGGGAGAGGGAAGGAATTCAAACAAGCAGTGTCTGTATGATAACAACAGTGCCGGAGCATCGCTGCAGTGTAGCCAGGCTGTGGCAGGCGATAACATTCATTCCCCAGAGAAACCTTTAGGTTTATGACAAATCAGGGATGACGCTCAACAGCCATTTGATGAGCTCTGCAACAGCTGCTGAGGTCTGCGTGCCACTGCAACACAGCTGGAAATGCACAGTGCCACAGCATTAACTGGATAATAACTCAGGGCTTGCCAAGCACTGAGTATCACTAACTTTTTCTGATGAGTTATTTGTGTCCATAATCAGCTGTGAAACTATTTAAGAAAGATGTTCTCTGAAAAGGAGGATTTATCTGCAAAGTAAGCCGCTGTTGTTAACAAAGTTGTCTGGCCTCAAAGCCTCCACAAACCAGACTCAAACTCATATTGCAGGCTTAAGGCAATTAAATGTTTTCCCAGTGACGGAAATTTAAGGAATTTTTAAAAGTAAGAAAACATGGTAAATAATTTAATTGTTGGACCTTTGTCTATGAAAAGGAAGATGTGCTGGAGGAGCAGAAGAACTACAGCGCACCCATCACAGTAGGATAAAGGATGAAAAATTTCACATCATTGCAGGGCCATTTTGGACTTAGAAAAAAATCCTAATTGTGATCTTGACTGTAAGACATCATGTGCTCTGATTGGCTTGGCACCAGCTTTTCCAGTGAGCAGAATCCAGGGAACAAATTGTGGCCCAGACAGTTCCAGTTCCCTCACTCCTGCCAGAGAAAAGCTGTATCCACTTCACTGCAAGAAACATTAAACATCAAGCAGTGTGCAACCAACCCTACAGGGAAAACAAGGGGCAAAACCAAGCTTGTTGCTTCCCTTCACTCTGTCATGGTGAAATGAGTCAGTGTGAGAGGAAATATTGTGGACAACACAGTGAGGGACTAGATTCTACTTCCCTGTGCACAGGGACAGGTCAAGCCAACCTAGCTCTTTGAGTTTGGCTTTTTTTGTGCATAGTACAAAAAATCCCTGGCACAGCTCTCAGCCAAAGGATTTCTCCTTTTATTGAGTGATTGCTCTGGCCAGTTATGGGAGTGTCTTTCAGCTGGTGGTGGAACAGTGCTGCAGTTGTCACCATTCCTGGAACCGGGATCATCTGCAGCTGCCATGTTCTTGGTGAGCCTATGAATCACTGCTCACAAAGAGGAGACAAGGGAGGGTATGGCAGGTGAGGATGATCTGCAGAAGGAAGGCAGATCATCTGTAATTCACGCCATTGCCTAAATACATGAAAAATCAGCCTCAGTCCAGATTTAGACATTCACACATGAAGTACTGACCAGTCTTTTCCCACCCCACACAGGTCAAAGGCATATGCCTTAAAGAATGTAAATTAAGTGAAAATCATTGCCTTCTCCTTCATTATACTAATGCCTAGAGCATGGAAAGGGGGGCATCAGAACAGAAACTGGCAGATTCTGATTTATATCAAATGCCATTTGTACTTTTCACTGGCTGGCTGAGGGGGAGGAAATCCACAGAATGAATATGGGGGTCTTCACCATCACCAAAAGAACAGAAGCACAAGAAAAGAGCAGATGGGAGAGGATGAAGAGAGGAAAAGGAAGTGTTTCAGAGAAGTGAGTTTATAGCTGTTGTTTCTCCAGCATTTCACAGGTTCAGACTGAGCATATACACCGAGGAAGGAGAGGAGGTTTCTACAGCCAACAGCAAAGGCCATGGTACTTTTCCAGAGGTTTTTACTACTCTGAAGCTGAGTCCTAGGAATTGTTCCATAATAGACTTTTAAGAATGACAGTAATGAGAGACTCCTTGTAAGAGCACTGGTTTTGCCAACATTGGAGGAAAAGGACTCATTTTAATGGATCTCAGCATGTTTGACATGCCTAGTTTCATAGTGAGGGTAGGGACAGAGCCCACACAGCCCACAAAGACAGAGAGCATTCACTACAGATGCCTGTTCATGGAGCTGTATCAGTGAGTAACTGACACAACCTGTTGGTGCAGAAGGTTCCCCAACAGGAGATACAATGATGAGAAAAGCTATATTACTCATATTCTCCTTGGACAACCTGGTAATGACTGAACAGAGCACAAACTCCTCTTACTCTCCTCATGTGACAACCCAGGTGTGTCACACTGAGCTCTCACAGAGAAGGTGGCAATCAAGCTGAAGGAAACAACATCCAGCCTGGTTGGACTGTCTCCCCAAGCAGTCTCAGTGGTAATCAGGCCTTTTATTCTGTTGTGCATGATGACCCATCAGGAGAAACCATCAATGACAATGCTCAATTTTATCCCAAATCTTGCACTGGCCAGTCATTTCTTTAAAGCACTGGTTTCTATAGTTACACAAAAATGAATGCTGTTCCTGGTTCCTAAGGAAATGAGACCAAACGTGCAGTATGACTTTCTCTTCTTCCTACTAACTTGGGAACACATGGACCAGCTTTAATCCAGAGCAGAGAAGAGTAGAGGCTTCTGGGATAAGTAAGTTCTTACACATTTCATGAACACAAGCCCTGGAGAGGACTTAGATCCAGGAAAGGATGAAATGTGAACTGAGGCTGAGGAAGACACAGCTCTGCCTGGCTACAGAAGCAAAACAAACAAACAAAAAAACAGTCAAATTAATTACAGAGAAATTACCTTTCCCGAACATAAGGTTTAAGAAACATTTGTTTCTAAGGATCATTGAATTAATATTCATGAAAACCATTGATTTTTCAAAAAAATATTTTATTTCCCATCATTAATTCATCTTCTTTGAACTGCTAAAGAGATGCTATAGGAATGGCAAACTGAAAGCACCCTACATGTGTCACTTTCAAAATGATGCTATCTCAAGGCACTACAGCACCCTTTGTTCCCTCACTAAATCTGCCCTGGGGGCAAGTCCAACCCATACCGATGGGATTTAGCCAAAACTGCCACTGCAGAGCACACCAGAGATAAGGCTGGCATGTCTGGTATTGCCTTAACTAGGGTGGTTTAAGATGCCAGTATTTCAGGCTTCCTGAGCAGGTCTACCGTTCAGCTCCCATTTGCACTGTCACTGATGGAGGGGGCACCCACAAAGAATTAGAGCTCTGAAAATATCTCCATGTAGACAAGGCCAAAGAGGCCTCCTCCTCATGGTGATTTACTTCACTGCAACAATGAAAATTCCTGTCTGGAACCAAGTGCCTGACTGCAAACTTGCCACAGCTCCAGGGCTAGCAGAGTCAAAAGGTCACAGCATTTATTTGTTGCTCTTCCAAGATCACTTTCCCATGAACTAGATGGATTCTCAAATGCCTTCTATTGCACAGAAGACTGTGATTAATCTGTCTTGGTTCAATTTGGGACTAGCAGTGTTTTCTTCAAAAAATTGTCTTAAATTCACTCCTTGGATTCTCAGCAATTTTAAAACTGGACAATTAGTTTTAAACTAGAACATATAAAGGTCTTCTTTTGCTAAGCAAGTGTAATGACTACAGAAAACAAATCGCTCTAATTCTTAATGTAATTCTTTGCTCAGCAGAGTAAGAATTCCACATTCAGGATCTTCAGCTGCTCTCTTTTTCTCCTATCTGTGTTAAGAGAGGGAAGAAGTCTGCTGTTCTGCTCCCAGTCCTGCTACCCATCTTGTGTGCTGTTGCATATAAAACTCAAATTTCATATGTGTTTTCTCAGCTAATAAAAGTGCTCCTCTGTCTCTGAAGTATGGTATTATTTAATTTTTATGTAATATAATAGAACATGATTTTATACAATCTCTCATAACTTCCTCTTCTTCATAAAGCTGCAGTTCCTGGAGCCATGTTGTTACACAAAATTCTCATTACACCAAAAGAAAAAAAGAAAAGAAAAAGAAAGAAGCTTTTAGTGCTTAGGGTAAGAAAGAGGAGGTTTCTAAGGTGAAAATACTGTAGGTTCAAAAACCAGAAGAGCCCTAGCAAATGGTGTTACAGCAGTTTAAGACATCACCATCCTCAGATGTCTGCCTCAACCATTTGCCAGAGGTTTCCATGGCTTGAAGCAATGGTCAGAGCAGAACATGTGTCTGCACTTAAGCACAACAGCTTAGAGCCAGAGATGTCAGTGCACAGCCATCAGCCCCAGGTTTGAGCTGGGTTGAGGAGGGGGTTTTGCAGAGCTGGAGGCAGCACAGGCTTATCTGTCCTTCTGCCTATTCTGCTGTGAAACAGGGGCCCTGACAGACAGGGCTGGGCAGACAGTGGGGCCAAGTCTCTGGCCCCACGTTCATCCACCCTCGTTTAGTACCCCAGCATTTCATGAAAGCTGTTTTGGAAACGGCAATGCTAATGCTGTCAGAGAATCCAGGTCAGGCTGGCTTCCCTGTTCAGTCACTCTGTAACCTCAGCTCTTTAATGTCCGCTGTAATCCTACCCTGGCCTTGCAACATCCCTCTTCCAAATCTCCTGACATATCCCTCCTGACAGGCTCTGTCCCACACTCCCAGCCAGGACATGGCTTTCTCCCTGTACAGCCTTGCTTGTGGAGCTAACGCTACCCATCGCTGAGCTGACAGCCCAGCCCAGTCAGCCACCGTGGCACTAAGGCAACTGCTTCTCCATGGAGGCATTGATTTGGCTTCCTGTCCCCCACCCAACTGTAGCATTTTCATTTGCCAGTCACAGGAATGCTTCTTGTCCCTTTCCAGAATATCTGTGCATCAGGAACCACTGACAGCAGTGATCCAGTGATCCAACTGCTCTGCAAAAGGAGCTTGGGGGTACAGATGTTGGCTACACATAACCTGGCCACGGTTTTAATTCATGACCTTGGGGGTATACTCCCCCCAAATACAACACTTAATTCTGAGATTGACTTTCCACCTCAAACACTCATCAAAACATTAATAAGGCATGAGGTCATAAGCTAAAATGGGCACATTCCCACTGGGAAAACAGCCGTCCCAGAAGTCTCAAGCCTGGCAGGAAACTGGCTTTCCAAGAGCCTGGAGTTATGTGGGACAAGCTAAATGATGCTACTCAGCAACTGTTTCCCAGAGAAATACAGCAAGGGCCATGACAAGGCCAACAAAGACTAAAAATATCCCAGAGTTTAGCCCACGCTCTACATATTGTTTCATTTAACGTGCCATAATTAAGGCTTTCTGTCCACACAGAGCGATGTATGAAGTGCAACACCGTCACACAACTGGGAATGGCACTGCCTAAGAGACTCAAAGACAAGGGGATAGTGGTGCTGCTCAGCACAGAAGACACCAGAGGCTCAGGGATAAGAGCAAATCGAGGGGAATGCCTCAAAAGGAAAAAAATCTCCTCACAGGATAATGGGAAGCTGGAGTAAAAATTAGCAGTTTAGGTGGATCCCAGCAATTTGGTGAGTGCAGCTGCCTTCAACATTTAAATGTCTCTGAGTTATGTCTACAAATTGTACTTATCTGAGACTGCAAAGCATCTGTTTAAAACAGGCTCTAATTTGAGACATTTTTTCCTTTGATAATATGACGGCATCAAATTCCAAAGTGCTAAAAACCAGACAAAAATCAAGAGCTGAGATGCTGCAAGATGTGACATTTTTCATGTAACAGCAAGCCAGTCTGACACTCTCATGGATCCCAGCATGCTGTTACTACGTGAAGCTCTAATGCCATTGATAATAGTTAAAGGATGGCAGTTATGTTTCAGGAGTCAAAAATAATTTTAAAACCTTGAAGTGTCTTTAAACAAACGTTACTGAAACCTCTCCTCGTGGTCCTTGAATGCTCATGGGGGGTAGACACTATACCCTTCATGTAACCCCTGGCTGCTGATTAATGAAACTTGGCAAAGGGTTGCAAAGCCATGCCAAAGGCAGCTCAAAATCCCAAGTTTCTTCAAATCCCAGGGGTGAAAATGCACAGACAACAACAGCACCCACCAATCATTTCCTGACTTCACTTAGCCAGAAGTTTGAGATAAGAGTGCTCAAATAGGCAGTGCTTTTCTCTCTGTGTTCCTGACAATGGCTCCACATTCAAAGCAATCACAGCCATCTCCTGTGTACAATTACAGCCTTTTACAGTCTCACCTTGTCTAACTCCCCACCACAGACCACAGGTCTAGTCAGACACTACGTGCATTTGCAGTGAGTTTTCATCTAGCTGCCTGGATCTCTGGCTCCTGTAGGAACTCTGCTGTCTGCAAAGTTAACAGGCATGAAAAAGTTGGATACAATTCTCACGTAAGCTAAAACTGAGCTTTTTGGATCATTAGTGTTCATAGCACCTAATCATGCTACTGCAAGAAGAACTAACCCATTATGTTCTGTAGGTACTGACCTGAGCTACAAAGGCTGAGCATCCGGATTGGCTGTGTGTTTGTGTTCTAAATCACATCTCAGTTTTTCTGCTTTATTTATGACTAAAAAGCGATAATCCACATGCCATGTGATCAGATAATCTATACTCTGGTTTGCTCACACTGCAGTAATATTCAAAAGGCAATATTCAGCAAGCAGCAGCATCCCAGCTTCTTGTGTACAAACCAGCAGCTTGGGACCACTGGTGCACAGATAGGTTAGAGCAACACACTACAGTAACGATCAGATATAGCCAAGGTGACCTAAAGCAGGCTAGCCCAAGTCCCAGGTCCGGTCTGGAACAAGAAGGAATGCCTGTTCAGCCACAGCACTGCAGCAATCAAGACACCCCCAACACACCCTGTGCAGCAGGGAAGAGAGAAGAGCATTGTTGGGGAGGGAGAATAACTCACTGCCAGCAGCCAGTCCTGGTTTGCTTCTGCACTGTGGCAGTGTTGTCAGAGATGCAAAACCAGGAAAACCCATTGAGACAAGTTTGCAAATAGTCTGACAAGTCAGTGCTAAAAATGACCCATACAGATTTCCCACCCTGTGCAAAGCCACTATTCTTCAGATCAACAATGGGATGTAAGGGCAAATTGCTTGCTTCATTAGAGCAATTAATTTTTATGCTGTTTGGCCATTTGTAGACAGAAATCCTTCCAAGCAGGGATCTTGGATGCAAGTAATTGATTTTTTTTTTTAGTCAACTAAGGGACATTTCACAAAATGTATCCTATGTGTCATGTAACATAATATGTACCAGGTCATCATAAATCCATGCTTCTCCCAAAGCTGCACCTCAGTCTTACTGCTCAAAGTTTGTCAGCTGTCCATGCCTGGTAGCAATTTCCATTGTGTGTTGTAGAGGGTATGTGGTGTGCATGTACTGAGGCCGCAGAAAACCTGTTGAAGACATTCTAACAACATGTCTGGGGACAGCAGTGCAAAAATCCCAATCCCAGTTCCACTTTTGATTTCCTCCTGGGACCTTGGTTAAACACCTGTGTGCCAGCTTTCCTCTCGGTGCAAGACCCCGTTTCCTGGGCTTCTTGTGACAATTACCTTCTGTAAGGCTCTTAGGAGAATTAAAATAAAGTATTTGCCTTGTGGTTGCACAGCTGGCCATGTGGAAGAGTCCTGGGCTTCTCAACAGAAATGCAACCAACAGCATCTGCAGCACTGCAACCATGTTCTACAGAAAGGCCCAAAACCTGTATTTAAAGAGAAGAATGAAAGGCTTCTGGGAACAATATTTAGCCAGTACCTAGGATGCTGCAGCTGAACTTTACAGGATGATTTAAGAATACTCAAAACTCCATTGTCCTATATAAAAGAGTGAGACTGGGGAAGCTAAAAAAGAAGACTGGGATGACAAAATGCAGAGAGAAAATATCAGACAGGGACTATAAAAGAACTGCAAAGTGTTAAATGTCTAGAGAAGGCAGGGCAAATAGGAAACAATATCCCAGGTATGAAAACCAGAAAAAGCCAAGCTATAAGAAATCCTTATATATCAGGGAGTGAGCAGTAGCTCCTCTGGGAAGAGGTTGGAAAGAATTAATTCAACAGTGAAGCGGGAAAAGATAATGAAGAAAGCACTGGTGTGAGAGTTACAGACTGCTCAGAAAAGTGATGGTGAAAATGCTAATGAAGTGCACATTGTTAATTACCACTGAGCAAGACCCCCTGCATGCCAAGGTGCAGGATCACAGAGCCTGAGCAGATGGGTTTGCTGACTATCCCATCACAAGCCATGGATGAACACCAGAGAATTCAGAGGGGCTCATAGAGCAGGTGATAACAAAAGTTTGGGGCTGGGTGATGTAGAGAGAAAGAGGGATCTGTTCATCCTCTTTTCTCCCCATGGAGCTACACACTGTCCTTGCTACACCAGCTCCATGGGCTTCCAACGCACCAGGCTGAAAAGCAGCAGCACAGATCCAGGTGCCACATCCAGACTCACCATTTCTTGGTTGCCACATGCTCAGCACATGGGGACAGCAGGAAGATGGCCATGCAGTACCACACAGACCCAGCTCCATGTGGCCAGATGTCAGGAAACACTGATCATTCAGATGGCTGGATCTGACGGAGTACTGTGATTACCAAAGCACTTTGTGAGTATGAATGCAACCTCTGTCACTAGGAGACAAATTAATACTTGTCCTCATTATACGGGAAGGAACTGAGACACAGAAAGGTTACATGATTTGTTCTACACAGCAAAAGTGAACAGCAGAGCAAGGAAGATGATGACTGACAAACAGTCACCAAATTTCCTCCAAACAGTCACCAAATTTCCTCCACACTCCCTGGTTTTCCTCTGCTCCTGGCTGTGACAGACTGCAGTACATTTGTACTGGCAGCTATAAGGAGAAAGCACAAAACACAGAGCTGGGACTGGGCATTCATACTGGTAACAAGTCTATCCAGCTTTGTGATGGCAAACTGTAGATAAAGAGAGGCAAAAGCTTTTGCAAAATGCTACCCATTTCAGAGCCAATCCTTGGATATTAGGAGCTGGGAGAAGACATTCACAAAGAACCATTTATTCATGCAGACACCCCACAAAGCAGCCAGTGTCAGACCCAGCAGATGCACAGCTCGAGTAGGAATCCAAATCCGGGCAGATTTTCCTAAAATTCCCACCAAAATCAGAAAACATGCTGAAGTGCAGAGAGGACTTGTTACTGATACACATGAAGAGGGAACTTGAAACAATTCAGTTTCTGGCTGACATACCCTGCTTAGGGGCTATTTTCAAACCAGCAAGAAAAAGAGAATAAAAATATTTCCTCCGTGGATCTGGACTTCTTTCCCTTCCTGTAATACTTTTGCTTTGCTTGCCAGATTGGAAACTGCTTCTGGCCAAAACGTTCCCACCAGGAACAGAACAGAAAATGAGCTGTCTGCTAATAGATATCACCTAATAACAGAGAACAAAGTTATTTCACTTGCAGTCTGTGCTGGTATCTCTGAAGGACCTGGAGAGCCATACATTCAGACATAAACCCTAAGTACTGGTTTGAACTTCTGACATCTCCTTCACTGCTGAGCATCAGCCTTGCCGTGGGCTAGCACGGGTTGCCTCATTCACCTTGGCCTGTTCCCTGTGAATTCACCAAGCCTGTGGTGCCCACAGGCAGCTTCTGAGCTGCACACTTGGAACTATTTCAAACCCAGGCCCCAGGCTGAACCAGTTACACTGCCAGCAGTGCAGCAGGTATGAGCATAAGTCACTGCTGCAGGTGAAGTGAGATGATCGTCACTCATTTCTCACCCTAAAACCCCTTTGCATGCCCAGTCCAGCCTCGTCCCGCAGCAGAACAGTCACACCTTTGCAGATCTTGTCTCTTCTCCCGTCTCTGAATTAGGTTCAGCTCCCCCTCCAGCTCCCCAAGGCATGCCATATGTATTTCATGGCCTTCAGCCACATGGAGAATTTACACTGCCCAGAACTTGTAGGGTCAGGAATCTTGGCCATCTCTACATTCAGCTAATGAAAAGGGAAGGAGCAACACTAGGTCTGGAGACAGCTGCACTGTTCTGGAAGGGAACTACTCAGAAGCACAGCTGCTGCTTCCCCACATGACAGTGGCAGCAGGCAGGGACCTGCAGGCCCCTCAGGCTGCCCATTTTGATTTGCTCACACTCCACACCTTTTTTGAATTAGTATAAATTACTGCAGAAAGCAAGCAGTAAAAGAAGATCCCACCTCAAGAGATAATAAAGATTTCGATGAAAGAAGGTTGCAAATATGTCAGGGTGCATATTAGGGGACAGAGAAGCACACACAAGTGGCTACTAGATTAAAAATTGGCATTCACAAACTCAGGGCCACTGAGTATACTTTGTTGCTGTCTCTTTCCTGCCCACACTGGATGGGATGGCTTGACAACCTATAAAATCCAAACGCCAAGAAACAGCAGTTTTGTAATACTTTGTTCAAGTCAGGCTTATAGTGCTGGACAGAAGGAACTCCCAGAGCACCTGAGAAACAAAAATGTCTCAACCCTCACGTCTAGAGCAAGCTCCAGAAAATTCACAGAAATTTCCTCTGGTGAAAACCAGCCCTCAGTACCAGGATCCCACAGGGCAGCTGCTTCAGCCTCCAGCCCTCCTTGTGGTCCCCCACAAAAGGGAAGGAATCCTCAGGGAAATACCAGTGGGCCAGCTCAGAATGTGGAAGCAGCCCTGTGAAAATCAGCAGGGAAGGAGCTCTGCAGCTGCTGGTGGGGTTTTGCTCACCATGGTCCCCAGGGCAGAGGGAGAAGCTGTGGGAAGCACAACCCCAAGGGCTGGCTGGGAAGGAAAGTTCCCTGATGGTTAATGCATCTCTAAGCAAGAAAAAACTCACCTCCTTCCATGGAGTAAAGGTGAAATGTGGGTTCCACACAGCCCCACATGACAGTGAGAATGCTGCCTCAGCATGGACACTTGGACCTCTCTTCCAAGCATATGAAAACTATTGAGCCTTATCGGCTCTCCTCTGCTGGAAACCTCCCACAATCCCATGCTGGGGACTTAGAAAAAGGTCAGGGAGGGAGAATTTTACATGCTGAATCATTCCCAGACAAATCATTTCCTTATTATACATGGCAGCCTCCCACGGACAGACTGCCAGAGGGCTCTCTGAAATCGTATTAGGTGCCTTTCCCTCGCTTCTCTTTATCCCCCCTGTCATCCTTCTCTCACTTGAAATGTTATAGCTTGCAGTCCCACTGGAGAGGGTCTGGGGGTCACAAGCACACAAACAGTCCAAGGGGCCCAAGGAAGGGAACAGCATAAGGGCCTGCTGTAAACTGCTCCAGGCTCAGCAGCTCCCGCACGGGGCTCACGCTCCCAACTCACGCTCCCAGCCATTTGTGGGACTTGCAGCCAGATGTCAGGATCCGGCAAGCCTGGCGGCAGAGCTGCCCTTCAGGCCCACAGGGCCTTTGCTCTGGCACGCTGCCGATCACGCCTGCAGGTCAGGTGTGTGCGCTCTTACCACTTCTACCCACACCCCGGGTTCTCTGGCTGCAGACCAGGAGCCACAGAACCTGTATTTCAGAGAGCATCAAAGGGGAGTTTGTTAATAAGTCCCGAGGAGGCACTTAGCTCTGTGTCATGCCAAGGCTCCGGCTGCAGCCTCCAGGCTGGAGCTGACTTGCACCCAGCCAGCCAGAAGTGTGTGGAGATGGGGGTAATTCCCCCTACCAAACCGCACCACCCTGAGGGGGATGGCTCCTGCTGGGAGGCGCAGGGCTCCGTGCTGCAAGGGCTGCGTGCCCGCGCCTCCCGTGCTGCGTCTGCATGCGAGGGGAGGACGGGCAGTGAAGGAGCACAGCTGCAGCTCCAAGCCCCTCCGTGAGGCCTGGGGAGAACAGCAAGATACTCAGACTTCACATGGGCGGGTTCTGAAGTCAGTACAGTGCTTTACAGCAGCATTATTGTGCACAGCTGGGGGTAAATTATTCCTTATGTAACTTTTATTTAACATAGCAAATTCCCTTGTAAATCACGCTGCTCGGGGCCCCAGTCACTGCAGGGACGTTGCCAATCGAGGCTGTGACAGAAGTAATGCCAGATCTGAATCAAACACACAAACCCTTCCGAGGTTACTCAAAACGCGCTCAAGAGCTTTTCAGCACGGCTGGGTCTGCAGGCCCACAACACATGCTTGGGCCACTTCTGGTTTGTTACTCAAGATTCTCCTGCAAAGGAGGGCTGGGGCTGTCCCACAGCAATACATGCTTGCCATTTATTCCTGAAGAACTGAATAGAGATTCTCATGCTGTCTCTCCACTCAAATACTTTGGAGCCACAAGAATCATTAGCATGTCAGGGAAAACAGAAATCTTCTCTACACACAATTTCCTAAAAGTTTCATCATCAAACCTGGCCAGTGGCCATCTCTTTCTGTTGTTGTTTTCTCCTACCCTGCATGCTCTGCTTTACCTTGGGGAGCAGCTCCCCCACAGAGCTCTCTTCTGTTTCAGGAGTGTTCAGCAGTGAGTTACTGGCAACTCCCCCTATGTTGTAACAGGTACAACAGGTAAGGATGACCTAGCACCACCAGGCCATTTAAAATGCAGCCACAGGGGTGTGTGGCAAGCTGTTTCAGGTTCTAGCTTGGGAGTCACTTGGAAGTGTCACCGTAAGAACTCGGTCTCTTGGTGTCGTTTTCAGCATGAAGCGGAGCTCAAATGGTGTCTACAGAGTGTCCTACAGAGTTACAAATCTCATTTTAGCCACTAGGTTCCTCTGAACATTAACAGATGTGCTGTGAACCTCAGGTAAGTAAAGCAAGTCCTAGGCCTGGGAAATGAAACAAAAACCAGTAGAATTTTATTGCTTAGAAACAGCTCTGGAATCTGGACCCACAGGAATTTGCCCAGCATACACATAGTTTCTCCTATCAGCAGATCGTCTTGTTATCCCTTGTGGCTGACGTGGCACTGCAGCATCACAGAGTCCTTGTGTCAAGCACACTCAACACAGAGACATTCAGCACAACTGTGAGAACTCTCCCCAGAGAGGCATTCCTGCAGGCACCCATGAGGCACAGTTCTCCCAAATCTGGCAAGCACCAGCTCTCCACCCTCTGATTCCATCTGCCCAAGTCCTGAATCAGCTCAGGGCGGCCTGAGTTTTTGTTCTATTTTTCCTACAGCCCATGGAGGCCTACTGTCCCATTACTGCATTACACAAAAGAAAGGGAGACCACAATTGCCCCAAGCAGTTCATATGCAAGACAAGAAGGAAAAGGCTGGGGAAGGATTATCCCTACAACTGCAGTACTGAAAAGACATGGAGATTAGCTGGGGGTTACACAAACTGTCTGTGGCAAAGGCAAGAATTAAACCAGAATCCTCCAAGTCCTGTGCTAGTGCCCTTACCAGAGGCCTTTCTTCTCTACCTCTAATGGAGTGTCTTCAGCTTTTAAGGGCAAAGCAGAGAATGTGGCAGTACTGCTTTGTTCCTTTCCTGCAGCACAACCAGAAGATGAGAGTTACAGCAGACAGGTGAGACTGAAAACAGTCACACCTGGAGCAGCAGTGTCAAGTGGATAAACGTTTTTGACAATTAATGAAGATGTGCTGCAGCCAGAGACCTCCTTTCCTCCAGCTGCAAGCTGCTTCTAGCTCATGAAGTGTTTGGATCACTTCCCCATTCCCTTTCTGTAGCATATCTGGCAGAGTTGTGGAGATGTGGACATCTGAGCAAGTAGAGCTGATTTACGTTCACTTGCTTTGCTTCTCACCAGTGCCTGCATCCCCTCAGAACATCTGCTTTGTGTTTTCCAGCAGTTTTAATGGGGAGCAATGCTGAATGCTTATTAACTGCCTCTTTCTTTGAGCTCCACAGTCAGGTTCCAACACTATTTTTTACTTCTAACTGGACAACAACTGCTGAGACTCTGCAAGTGTTTTGACAGTGCCCACACAATCCTTTTCCTCTTCATTTCCTCCTTGAGCAGTGGGATAGAAAAGAAGAAGATGCATTTAACCTTCCTAAGTTGTGAGGCTATGGTGATTTGTGACTACATCTCTCCTTCAGCAGAATGGGCCAGCCATATTTTTAAAATCAGTCTTGAAACATCAAATTAAGAAAATCAAGCCATAAAATCAGAGCAGAGACTGACCTATGCATCCCTGAGTAATTTTTGCCAGAGCCAGATATTTCAGATGACCACTATTCACTCTCTCTGCTGACAGAATTAAGCTGCCATATCTGGATGTTTCTCAAATGTAAATCTCACATCAAAATGAAATGAACAAGCCAACTTTAATAGTCTGGAAATGAAACAGTTTCTATGATTTCTGTTTTGGTTTCCACCCTGAAATATAGATAAAGGTGACTGGTCATAGACCAGTGCAGGCCTGGCACAGGGCGATCATAATGTTCATTTTCAGAATCCTGAAAGTCCTATTAATAAAAATAAATAAGCCAATTTCTCTGTGAAGTGGTAAAGAAACAAAGCATTTGGCATATGGCATTCCCTGCCCAGCCTCAGACTGCCTTTCTACAGAAAATAGGTTGTTTCCAGACAAAACCACTTTCCAAACCTGCCACAACAGCCCTGCTTCATGCTTTAAAAAATTTCTGCGTGCATTCAAGCCTCTTTATGTGCTTTGGTGGAAATCCTATACTCTCCATGGTATAGACTGAACCTGAAGCCAATCAAGTTTTCAAACTTTGTTTTGAGATCCCAGCTTCATACAATACCAGGGCTCCAGGCAAGAGCCCCCCCTCCAAGTGTAAGCCAGCCAGATCTAAGGCTAGTTATTACCCTTTAAACAAGCCCAAGCACAACAGAAACTATGAGCTTTGATACAAAACCAGGGAAACAATCATGACAGTGAACATCTGAAATGCTATCAGAGTCATCAGTAGTTTTTCATATGTCACTATGTCATTACATCACAGTCTGGTGGACAGGAGATGGGTCGATGACCAAGTCTAATCCCAGTCCTAACATTCTCTCTTTGGACGGAATTCAGTCTTCGTTTAATGAGCTGCAATTTTAATGATTTACTTCCAAGTACACCAAGTCTCTATTTGTTTTTTTATGTGGCTTGATGCATATGTTAAATAGGATCATAATATTTACTTACCTCACCAAAGTGGTGGGAGATTTAATGCACCAACTTGCATTTTAATGCAATACAAAAAGATAATGTTTGAAGTAGTTTCAGGCACTATCCTGAACCTCCCCATTCTGTTTTTAAGGCTAAAAAAAAATCATATATTTTTGTGATTTCCTTTCTATTTTGTTCTGCACAAAAAGGTAATGAACTAAAGGTAAAAGCATTAGAATCCAAACAGCCCCAATTTCCAGCAAATTCACAGCAAAAGCAGGCTGGAGGGAAAGTAGCTAATTTCTTTTTCTTGTTTTGTGATTCAATCAAGCTAATAAAGAAAAAAGGGAATTAAGACTTCATCAATCACAACTTTGACCAGAAAAAGAAGAGAAAAAGAAATCCATGGAATTTTTCTTTCCTTATTCTATGAGCAGCATTTATTACAGCACTCACGTAGGGGTTTTAAGATAGGAAGTTAATCAAAAAGGCAAAACTGATTTTTTGGTTGACAACAACTCTTCAACTGTGTTTGCAACGCATTTTGAAGCTGTAAATGATTACTGTAAGTGTTAAAACATTATTCCTGTGTGGAGGTGCCTCTCCCCTGAAATCCTGGGTGGAGGGACCCTGCAGGGTACGGGTCTGTCCCTGTCCCTGCTCCCATGTCATGTGTGCCCCATACCTGTTCCTGACTGGTTGGTTTGGGGTGCCTGGGACCCGGGAAGAGAGCAGGGTCCAATGACTGGGGTCTGCCTGGGAACTCCAGCCATGGGGATGGAGGAATAAACATCTCTAAACATCTAAAGAAATATCGCTTCATCTTTCCTTCCAAGTTCATCGCTGTCTTATACTCGTTGTAAGGATTCCCCATTACAATATTCCTGACTTTGCTGGGAGAGAACTTCAGCACAGGTGAACCACTGGAGAGGAACAAAACAAACTGGCTGGCAGTTCTGAAAAACTGTAACCCAAGAAGTGCCCACGATGTGTTCTAACCCTGCACACAGCTGGACCTTCTACAGAGACTGCATTACTTCAAGCATCAAACTTAAGGCACAGCTATGAGAAGCAGGCTTAACTCTTACACAGCCATGTTCATCCTCATACTTAAAAGCAGTGTTTACCCAGAACTCTGCATTTCTAAATCTGTTTTCCATGACGGGAGATGAATGGGGAGCACACAGGAGTTAAGGCTATAACTGGATGACCCAAGTGCCAGCTCAATATTGTGGGCACATCACAGTGCTGCCTGTCCTGCTCACACCAGGGCATACAGAAATGCAGGAAGACCTGGCCAAATCACTTAATGAGACTGAGCTCTACAGGAAAAACCAAGGAACTGCCATCTGCTCAACAAGGAGATGAGACTATGAGAACCATGCCCCATTAACCACTTTGACTTGGATGGGAAAGAAGTGTCATATTCTGCCTAGACCAATCCCCCTCTTAGCATTCATGAGTCCTTTCACCTACCTCCACTCATGTCAGCTCTTTACCTATTCTTTAATATTTCCAGTAAAACATTAACATAGCAGTACTCAGAACAGAAGTCAATCAAACAGGAACCATTCACTCCTCTCCATGCCTTCCCAAATACAAACAGCTTTTCCCCAGTGCTCAATCAACATCCCAAACACTCGTCCCTTTCTTCAGGAAACACCTGAGCAAACAGGTGTGTCTAACAGACTGCTCTCAAGTCCAGCAAATCCCCTGAGAAGCAGCTCCTGGTTAAGCTGTCCTAATAGTTGATCCCTTCTTCCATCCTTCTGGGAAGACAGGACTCATGGGAGACCCAGCAGGCAGTGCTGTGTAGAAGCTCTGGTTTCATTTTCAGATCTGGGTTGTTGACCTGTGGTGCATTGGCACAGGTCTGTCAGCCTCTGCCTCCCAAAGTGCATTCACTATTTAAACAGCAAGCCCTTGGGAGAGATAACACTGCTTTCTAAATGAGGGAGGACAGGCTGTGACTACTTCAGGCAATTTAGGAGCAGTGTTAAAAGTGCAGGAAGGCTGGGAGAGCAAACAGTGCCTTTTTAGCTTTTTTCTATCCTGGAAAATCTGCAGCCATCTGAAGCCATCTCCCAGGACATGTTTGTAGCTGCCTATTACAATGGTCCCTGGCTTCTGCCAGACCTTCCTGGGTGTTAACCCAAACAGCATAAATACGAGAAGGCTGAGAGCTGTCTCACAAGATCAAATAATTTCCATATGTAACTCGAGTATTTGAACCCAAGGCTATTGAAATGAATGGCTGATATCAGACATCCGCTACACGACCCACATCACTCTCCCACACTGCTTTGACCTCAGCTGAAACCATTTGCAATTTTACTTCTTCCACAGTGGCAGGGATTAATGATTGATCATGAACCTTCACTATGAATCTCTGGGCTTCTGTCAGCCAGTGTCACAAACTTAACATTATCTAATTGTAAGTTTTCCCATTTAATTGCAATATACACCTGCTCAATGTCCCTCTGTGTGTGAAAAAGCATCATACTTCATCTAAAAAGCCCTCATTTAAATTCAACAGCTAGCTGCACAGATTTAACCATTAAACTGATTTATGTTGCATAAAAGATCAAACCAGATCACACCTTGTGGCCAAATAACCATAAAAGGTTTCTGTAAAGATCATTAATTCACCTCCCTGGGCAGTTAGTTTAGCAATAAATATGACTTAGATGACTTTATCCAGTTAACCTTAATGAATTTGTTATTATGATTAGTCACCCTAAATAACAGAAATGTGAGAGGGGAAGGTGCTACAGTTCAGACCCTGGTAATGATCAGGCTGCTGGTGTGCTGACCCCAGATTCCCACACTCCTGGGAAACAGGAATCCATCCTATGCCTGCACCTCAGGGGACCTCAACCAACCTCATGCTGGTGGAGGTTGGACTCTGCCTGATCCTTTTCAGTGACCTCCAGGTAGGCAGCTCCCACCATCACAGCTTAAGAAAGAGAAGAAGGGGCAGAGTGGGACAGAAGGTAAGAACAGCCCATTCACTCCATGCTATGAGGAAAGCTGGCCCAGTCATCCACATACCAGCTTGAAACCTGGCAAGGTTTAGTTTGGCAGACCTTGCTCTGTCACAGATTTCCAGTGACCTTGGTCAAGGTATTTTATCTTGCTGTATCTCTGCTCTCCAGCTGTTAGGCAGAGATGACAGTGCTTCCATCTCTCACAGGAGTGGCCTTTAAGTTTGTGAGGCATTCAAACATCACAGCTTTGGGAGCCATAAAAACTCCTTAAGTGGGTAGATCCATCACTCTTGATGTTCTGTTCTCTTCTCACCCTGCATGGCTCCACTGACTTCAACCAATTTAACCTGTCATGGAGGATGTGAAATCAGATTCAGGCCCTTGATCTGGCAAAGGGATTGCCTCTTCCACAGAGACACTGCAATAACCAGCAGAAGGGGACCCAGCGGCGTCTATAGCAACATAAGTGATCATCAGTACTGAAGAAATAGGTCTGTATCTCGGCCACCAAAGTTATTCACACCAGAGCAAAGCACATTATGCTGACAGCCCAGCACTCCCTATGCAAACTGCTGGTATCAACTGACTGCCTTTTACACCACTTTGGAAATAGAGGGAAGAGAAGATGAGAAGGGGCTTAAATCCTAACACTCATACTGGTATAGGTCAGCAGTAAATTCATGCAGTCAGTGGAACAATATTGGTGTAAGGAAGAAAACAGGACTCGAGGTGTTTGGGTGTCTCCAGCCTCCCATGGGGCAGACCCTTGCTCCTGTCACAGCTGCCCTTGGTATGCAGTCAGCACATCAGTAAATCATCACTCCTTGCATTAAAGGGCTCATTCTGTCTGTGTGCATTTCTCGGTCTATGTGTTTGCTCTCATCAGCACAAGGAAAGCATTTTATCCTTCATTTTTATGCTCAGCCACATGCTTCTCCAGCCTTCCCATGTTGTGTACACAAGTAAGAATGTAGAACACTTCTCTTTGCAATATCCACAGATCTCCATCTCCCAGGGAAAGGACTCCAAACTCACACCTGTATTCAGCATGAAGTGCTGGACACTGTCATAAACTCAGTTCCTGCTTCAGGAAGTGTTTGGTCTGAACAGAAAACAAGGGTATCATCTAAACCAGTGAGTAAGGATCTTTTCACTGACCCCAGTAGGCTTTAACTGAGATTCTCTGTGTTCAGTTATGTCAGTCATTATCACTAAAGAAGGGGCTCAAGCATACCCTGCAACCTGCAAAGCTGCTGACGTGGAATACAGCACGTGAGAACAGACAATATAATTCACTTGGGAAATTTAACATGCTAATAGAGATCCCTTCCTCCAATGTCAATAATTTTTCCCATGAACTTGGTTGCATGATCATTTGTTCTTGGATGTAAGTCTAGCTTGCTGCAAGTGAAGAAGGGGAATTATAGATTTGCATAGCATACAAGAAACCTCTGTTCCTATGAAAATAATCTGCACTCTTTTGGATCTGGCTGCAGGACTGTGGCCAAAGCAGTACTGTGGAAACTACACAGTCTTAAGGACATTTCCAAATCCACAGAAATGAGGGCACCAATAAAGTCTGAAAAGGAAATCTGATGGTTTTTAAGAAACATGGGGCCTCACTTTCAAGCATTTAAGAACCATTTAGTCAATTTTAAGTGTTTGTCTAGGGGTCATTGATTTCAGTGGCACTTATTCACGGGCCCAAGTTCTGTCTTGATCTGGGATCTGAAAGCTTCAACATTAGAAAGAAAATGGACAGACTACTTTTCCTTTTTATGATTAAAGGCGTATCACATCAATCTCATATCAACAAGGAGTCTTTATTTATAGAATATGATATTAAATACTTTCAAATACTGAGAGTATTTTGTTACACAGTGCATCAGGTGCTACATGTGATTTTGACAGACAGGCTCATCTGAGAGGTGCCAATTAACAAACACTCTCAAAGCAGAGCATGACAAAAGTCACAACATCATCAGAGAAGGAATGTGTTTTCTCTCACAGGAGGAGATATCAGTGAGGAAAAAAGTTTGTTCATCTCCTCCAACAACGTATGAATAGTTCCCCTCAATTACCCCATTACCACCTTACTAACTATAAAGAGACATCATGAAGAAATGAATATATATTACATTTCTATTTTACGTAACACATCTCCATCATTATTAACAAGTCAGACAGAGTTAAAACTTGATGAAAAGGTTGTTGATTTTTTATCATTATGTTTGCTTTTAAACTCACTGGAGTGCTTAAGCAAGCCCATGAGTTCCACATTTGTTCCTAATTTGCTCTGAAGGCAGGGGGCCAGCAGCAGGGCAAAACAGGCAGTGTCTGGCACTTCTGCTTATTTTCAGATAGAGTTTAAGGCAGGAGTCCAGACCTGGAGGGTGTTTTAAAATACTGATCTTGAATTTCTACAATACTTTCCTTGGGAGGATATAATGGTGTCTTATACACTATGGCCACAGTTCTACACTGAGTTTATTCAGGCTTCATGTATGAAAAAGAGGATTTGAGGAGAACTGGAGCTAGAGATCACTGTGGCCACTGCTTAATGCACACTTGCTGTTAAATGGTACAGAGAAGAAAATCCTACAGCAATTCTTATTCTATTCAATCTGCCAAGAAATAACCATGCAAAATGGAACAAGGACCTCTTCACTTTTGAAAAATGCTAAGTGATATTTAATGATTTCAAATGTCAGAAACTTCATTTAATATCTTTTCTAGGGGACTAGTGACACCATGCCTGACCAATTCATCAGGAACAACTCTCCATCCCTGTCATCATCTGCCAACACCAAGAGTCTTCCTTTAGGACCAGGCCTGTTCAAATATCATTTCCTATACAAGATCTGGCAAGAGCACAACCACGCTGCTGAGAGGTGGGGTTTTCTGTCCTGCTGGTAACTGAAAATGGCCCAACTCACCCCCTCCAGTCATGTTTTTTAGACAAGACCTGTTGCTGACTCATATCCTGCCAAAGAAGTAACAATCTCACACAAGAGTCACCTCTGACCCTAAAGCTGCTTCCTACTGGGTGTGTACAAGCCATACCTCACCTGCAGCATGACGTAGGGAGGTGCCTGTTTATGCTGCTGAACTCAGTAAGCAAGAAGCTTGGCAATGCAAGCTTGTTTTTATGTATTTAGTCTACACCATAATGTAATGGAAAGACAAGATTTTAAGCAATAAAGCCATCAATGTGTTTTCAAGTTACTTGGTGCAAGCCCCTCAATGGTTAGTTTTTCTTGTGATCTCAAGTGAATTGCCTTTTAAACTTTCCTATTTCTGAGAGAAAGTAAAAGATCCCATTTTGCTGGGCAACAACTTTAATTCCTTGTTTTGTCAGCCTCAGACAAGGGTAGCAGGTTAATTGCTGTTTTATTGGTATAATGAATGCCAATTATAAGGTGTGGATTAAATTCCTATGTTCTAGTTAAGTGAAAAAAATGGATCACACATACCCTCTACATGCTGCTATCCAAAGTAACAAGAAGTTGGAATATCCCAGATAACAGCAAAAACAAACAAACAAACAAACAAACAAACAAAAAACCAAACAAAACCAAACAAAACAACAACAACAGAACCACACACACAAAGGATAATGAAAATTATAAAGACACCTTGCTATGGTCAATCAGCAGGGATCCTGCATGGCCAGCTCTGAGACAAAGCTGAAAAGCCCTGCCTGATCTGCACTGGTTCCCCAGATCTCATTAGGCTGAGCTTACATGCTCAGTCTCCACAAAGGTCCCTCACAAACAAATCCTATGTGTAGGCAGATCCTTCTGGTCCTGAGGGCCATGGGGGCTGCAGCCACAGAGCTCTCTGAGTTTGGACCCAGCCCCAGCCATGTTTACTACTTCAGCTGTGCCAGAACCATTCCTGACCCCCTGTTCAGTGTGGTGCAAACAGCACAGGTTCTCCCCTCACCACGGGAAACACAAGTGTCTTGTGGGCCACCCTGACCACGCCTGTAACATGATTATGGCCTGAAAGAGTTCACAGAGCTACCAGCTAGTTTAAGAAGCTTACTAATGGACTTGGCAGACAAGAAAAAGTGTAGGATTTAACATTTTTCTTCTTTCTTTTAATCTGGAAACACTTCGCAGATGCAATTAACCTTGTGTGGTCATCTCTTTCCACCACTTCAGGCAGCTACGTAACATTCTCATTCAAATTGCTCCTTTGGTGTAAAATTTCTCTTCTGAGAGTTTTTTTCCAATTTTCCTTCCCTCTTCAAGTGGTCTTAAGGAAAGGACTTGGTCAGCTGGACTTCAAATGACCCTTGAATGTTGTGCTTACTTTCACAGCAGGATGCTTCAACTGCTTCATCAAATAAGTCTCAAGCTGACAGGTTTGTTGATTGGGAAAGCAAAGTCTCAAACTGAGGGTAAAGGGTATGTCACAAATATTAGTGTAAGTACAGTGAAGGCCCTATATCCTTGCAGAGAACAGTGTTTGCCCTAGGCTAAAGTCTGTGCTAATATTTTGAATTTATATCACATCTTCTTGGCTGATCTTACGGGAAAAAGGCCAATTGGATTTTATAGCTCAACAGCTAATAGGATTCTACAGGATTTGATAAAGAAAGAAACTGCCGTTATAGGTTTAACTATCCTGTAACAAGGAATATAGAGCTGTGTTAAATTTCAATATTTTATAAAATATTTGCACTGAAAATAGAGCTGCAAATCCATGTTATGTGGTAATAGTTTAAAATTAAATACCAGGATGCCTAGCTGCTGCTGAACCACATGCTGAGAAAAATAAGTTATCCTATAATTTTATAGCCTGAATCTCTGACATCTGCAGTATCTTCTGCTCCAGGTGTTCCCTTTGCTTTGGAAATTTGGATTCAGAGAAAGAAAAGTGGGACTCTGCAAAAGCTTAATCCAGAACCAAGGTACATCAAAATGAATTCAGGCACTGCTGCTTACAGAAATATTTTCTGTGGTGTATGGCACACTAATAGACTCTGGGCTGATACCACCAGTTATCCCTTCTGAAGGAGAGTAACAGCCAGGCTCCCCCCAGACATGTGTGAGCCTCCTTTTTTTAGTACCAGTGGTGCCTGCAGACAGGGATATGGCAGCTTGAGCTTCTCCTCCAACACCCAGAGCTCCTGTGGGCAGCCAGCACTGCAGCTGCTGAGAGGAAAGTGCTAACACCACAAGATAACAAGAGCTTGTTGTTTTTACCAGACTGGTTTTGAGGAGAACTGAATTTAACTACCAGAGAAGGAAAGAATCATTAAAAATTTGTATGCAGGCCCAAGGGTGGGGCTGTCTAAGAAGGAAACAAAATCATGACCTCAAAGTCACAGGCAGACCAGATAGTGAAGCATGGATTGAGCCCAGCCAGGTAGGTCCCTCCTGATGAACTGATTGGGACAAAAAGAGCTGCCCTGCAAACTAGACCTTGCCAGAGAAGAGCCAAATAAGTGTATGACAAAGACCATACCTGATCCTAGGGAGAAGATCTGACAAGTTAGACTCAGGAGCCAGAAGCTATTTACAATGGCAACAAAAAAATAAACTCTCAACTATAACCTTGGAAGCAACAGGCTTGCTGAGCCAAGCATCATCTCCTAGATAACAATCTAATGAGAAATCTCTCCCCAGCTCCCCTTCTCCCTCTCCTCTGTATGTCCCTTTGATGTACAGCTGCAAGGGCTGGCCAGGTGCAATCTGTTTTAGTAAGTAATATGCATATAGCTTTGTAAAATACTTTTAAGACTTCAGATGAGCCTGGGTTCAATGTTTTATGTCTTTAAGTGTCAGCTCCTGATAGGGAAGTTCAGAAGTTGCTGGCTGAGTACATCTTCTCACTTGGAAGGCACTGTACCTCCCCTCTCCAGCTTGCAGCACCTGAGTGAAGAAGCTGAGGTGCAAGACAACCCTGCACCTTCCTACAAGAAAAGGCTGAGCAGGGAGCTGCCTCTTAGGGAGGGAAAAGGTAGTTGACTCTGAGTTTGTAAGGGATTCAATCACTTGAAGTCTCTCTGAACCAAACCTGCAGGGTTCTGCCTGTGAACTGAGGACTAAATAAAGGGAAGGGGGTTACAGATTTTTCATGTGTTGGCTTCTATAAACTGGGCCACCACTCACACATGTACTTCTCCATTACTCAGCTTCCGAAGTGAGGCCACATTGTTCATCCTGGCTGTGACTCTTTTGCACCAGTCCAGCCACACACTGTGAAGCTGGTTGGGATGATTCCCTTCTCTTCACCGTGCAAAGATGAGTCTGTTTAAACTTGCCTGCATCCCCAACAGGAGGTGTCTGGAGTGCACTGCTGGGCAGACACCCAAGACAGCTCTCCACAAGCTACGCTGAGCCCTGAGAGAAACATAATCACTTTCCGTTTGGCACTTGGGAGCAACGTAACCACACTGCCAAGCTAATGCAGCCTGCTTCCAAGGAAGACTAATTAACCCAAAAAGGCATCACCCTGGTGTCATCACCTGGCTCTGGATTGCTAAACAAGCACCTCCGGGCTCACCTGGGCATTTCCGAGAAATGCTGCTCTGCCCGCCCCGAGCTGCGTTCCGTGGCAAACCGTGCGCTGCTGGAACTCCTGGCTGGCAGAGACGTGCTGCTCCTCCCGCCCCGAGGCACACAGCCAGCAAAGGGCAGGCACAGGCACCGACGGGGCAGCGCGGACACGGCAACAGGTAACAGTAAGACAGACGTCATAGGACATCATTTTAACACACCCAGTTGCTCAGTGCTCATGACTATCCTGCTCACTATTCTATATCAACACATGCCACTTCCTTGACCCTCGGTAAGTGCAGACAGAAATGTCTGAGCTCAGAGCCAAGTGCCAGCCCCACACAGCATGTACAAAGGTTCAAGAAACATCCATGCCCTTCTTCCTCTCTGCCAGGGAATCAGTGGGTGCTGGATTCCATCTACAGGTTTTTGCCTCTCACCACCCAGACAACGAGCAATTTCCAATACACACGCTCATTACGCTCCAGCGGAGCAGACGATAAAGGAAAGGTAAGCGGCAGCCAGAGGACTGTCTGCACACAGCAGCCAGTGATGCGGAAGCTGTCCTCATCTCGCAAAATTGACTCAGACACTTCCAGAAATTCACATCAGATATCCAGCCTCTCTGAATGGATAATAAATACGTCTGACCCAATAATCCAAGTGTTATCTGTGTTTCAACTACCAAATCAAACAATACAGCTACACACCTGATGTAATTTTAATAACATAAGACCACAAAGAGCAATGGAGCACAATAGCAAAAGCAGACAAGGGAACATTGATTTTCAGATTGCATTCCACTATAAACATCAAACTGCTGGTGGTTTATCTGAAATATAAGCAGACCTAAGCAGAGCAAAAGAAACTGAAGTTCATGCATTTGGGCTGAAGAGTGCTTAATGTGCCAACCGAAGTGGATCCTGCAGGCAAGCTGCCTCTGCCAGCCATAAACAGAAATTCTTCATTCAGGATCAATGCAACTTCAACTACAGTTGTACTAACTGCAGTAGCTGGATATTGACAATGTTCGTACACGTGTTACACATCGCAGCTTCCTGCCTACAGGGGAAGAATTTAAACTTCTTTGAGCATAGATGATTACACTTCCTCTTAAAGCCTTGACCAAACTCCTTATAATCATGTAATGTATGTTTTAACACCCTGAATGCATTCAGCTCTCACAGAGTTCCTGTAGTCTCAGGAAGTTTTTCAAGTACAGCCTCTGTGGAGCCTATCTGAAGGGGGAGGCTCACTGCTACCTTTTGCTGTCATTTACTTGGTTATCAACCCAGTATAACGTCCCTGACATCAGATGAACTTTTCCTTTGTACAACCAGGAAATAAAAAAGCATAATTTTGTACACTGTACTTTGCCTTTAATTAGAGTCAGATAAGGGATCTGTTTCCTTCCAGAACCTACTTTCTACCTTTATATGTATATGTGAGCACACATATTACGTTTCTTTGGCTAAACCTTAATCTCTTAATCCTTCAATCTATCCCCTTGTCCAGAAGACATAAGCTTCCAAGCCATACACCAAAAGGCACAGAGTTTAGACAAAAAGGACTTAAAACCTTAACCACCATCTCTACAGGTGGGTTGGACAAACCTGTATTCCTAAATCTAATACTGGCATGAGCTAGGAAATGTGGATTTATCTTCTGGTAAAGATAAGCTCCAACAACATAATTTAAAAAGGGGTTAAGGTAGGAGCACTAAAGAAGATATCACCCCTGAATGCAGGAAGAGCTTTCTGTGGATGAATTCTCTATACACTGATGCAGTGCATGCTGCACAGATTCTGCTCAGAGCATCTGCAGCCACTTGCTCTCAGAGGCAGACCCCAGGAGAAATGGGGCTTTAGAGTAGTGCAATGTCTAGTGAATGACACAGAGGAGAACTTCTAAACTCTGATGGTTTTAATGGCTGTCAGTTTTGATCCTGTGCTACTGCAAACAAGAGGCAACTTCCCTTCTTTACTGAAACAGTGAACAAACATCAAGAGACCTTCTTCTGTCTGGGCCAGACAAATTTGCAGCCAGATCTCAGCCAAAAGCCAATACTTATAGCACAGTATTACCCTAATGCTTGGATTTCCCAAGAAGTGCAGTTGTCACAGAATGGAGCTGGCTGGATTGAGCAGGTACAGCCTCCAAAGAGATGACAGTGGTTGCATACTCTCTTCCTTCCATGGGAGTCTGAGGAGGACTCCCTACTGATTTCATCAGCAACAGGATGATCACGACAGATGATTCACTTACCTAGCTGATAAAAACATCATTTTGGCATTCCTACCACACTGGTCCACCCATAACATTTTCTGGTTCTTTCAGAGCTTTCCAAGCACCACAGAGGCTCAGTGAACCCTATTTCACCATAACTGCCTCTCTGAAACATTTGCCAATATGCAAATACTTAAAATTGTGAATTTACACAAGGGGAGATGCTTACAGACTACTGTCAGTTTTTCTTTGGCAGAAATAGAGAGCTGGTCACATTTTGGAAGGTACTTAAAGCCTAATATTTTTTAAAGAACAAGAGCAAAATAAATAAAGCACAAAGCTTGAGTGTCCACTGGATACCTCCAGTTTTACACTGATGCAACAGTATCAAACAAATGGCCAAGAATGACTTATGGTCTGGAAAACACATCTTTCTGTGGGAGATTTAGAGAATTCAATCATGTTAGCTTATCAAAGAGCAGGTTAAGAGAAGATTTGATCACAGTCTGTAAGTACCTGCACAGTATCTGGTCATAGGCAGACCTTTAATCTGGCAGATCAAAGCACTAGAAGGTGAAATTAGACAAACAAACTGGAAAAGCAGACGTTTCACTCTTTACCTACTCCTTCAACACAGGATGCCATAGACTGTCAATTTCTTAGATGTCTAAGTTTGAATTTCTCCCTAGCATAAGTATGTTCTAACACAATCATATATTATTGGATTAAATGTCGGAATTAGCAATTGAAATTCCATGTTCTGAAGTTTTAGAGAACATCAGGCTAGACACTCATAGGCTGTTCCGCTTTAAAAATAAAAATAAATACGCAATAGAGTTATAGAAACTATATGAAATAAAGTTACAAAAACATGCAATGTAGTAACACCACTATCAGATTACTTTTTGACATTTAGAATACATTTAAAAAAAAAAAAGCTGTGTTCACTGTCAAACAGCAGGTAAAACTTTTTCCATTTATCTGTAAAGAAGTCAGCTCCATCGCTTCTTACATTCAGGTAATTTATTTTGAGGTAAAGTGAGGAGGTTTGGGCTTTGTTTAGGTGGATATATTGTTAATTTCTCCCCTATAAAATTAATATTGAGGTATCTTCACAATTCCCACACATGGAAAAAGCACATTCATAACCATGAAGATCGTCAGTTTTCAGCCTGGAATGCAGCTGACCTTTCCTTTTTCAGCTGTTACAGTTTCTTAGCTTTCACAAATGGATATTTACTCTTTTTTCTTTATTTCCTTTTGTTTTTGGAAATGTTCCATTCACAGTGTGCTAGGGGATTTCACTCAAAGTAACACATGCTCCACAGATTAGCAGGCTCTTAAAAATATGCTTGTCTTCTCTTTATGGGCCTGGTCTATTAAAAAGAAGTTAACGGAAAGACACCCATTAGTTCTGTGGGTATTGGATTGGGGCCTAAATTATTGCTAGTGCTGAACGTGCACAGTCAGAAAGCATTTCAGAAAACATGTGCTTTTGAGTATAAAGCGGATTTCCCTGAGATCCCTTCCAAACTCCAGTGACTAGTTCTGGAGAAGACATCTGCTCTCCCACGGAGCTTCTCCCTCTAATGTTGGGCAGGAATCAGGCAATCCCTGAGTACTCACAGTGGGGTTTTATATCACTTATCTCAGCCTTTATGCCCTCCACACACACACACACATGCAGCTCTTTTATACACCAGGTTGTCTCCTTCCCATCCTGCACTGGCAGCTTCTCCTCTCTAGGCCATCCATGGGAATAGTGCTGGCAGCTCACAAAACCCAAATTGTTAGTGAAGCACCAATTTTGATGTGGTCACATTCTCCTGTGGCTGCACCATGCCCCATGTACACACCACATGTATCCGTGCATCAAATGCATCTTGTGAGCTGAGGAGAAATGTCTCAATGGATCCAATTATTGCATGTGATGTACAAAGGACATTTTGCAGAGTCCTAAACATTTCCCTGGCAAGACCATCAGTGGGCTCACCAGTTCATTACAGAATGCTAATTACATCCCATCAAGTGACCTGAAACTGCTCAGCAGCACTGAGTTAAGCATGCTTCCATGGGAAACATCAGAAAGCTAAACCTCTCCACAGTTGGCTTAGAAAAGATTAGTTTACAGAGACGTCTGTTCCTTGTCAAAAAATTCCTTCCATTTCTTTCTTTCATGCTATACACAGATCATTATTGGCTTGAAATTGCCGAATCCATTTCTTCCCCTTAAGAAAATCCATGGTAAGTCTTACTGCGTTAAACTAGTAATTTAAAAAACTAAATGAAAACAGGCAGAAACAGGTTTATGAAGATAAAAATAGGTTTAAAAAATAGTTTTAGTTTTAAATGGAAGCAGAAGTGCATGCATAGAGAGCTGATTTTTTCCTAAGTGAAACCAGAAATGGAAATGCAGTTGTGAGCAATCTGGACTGCTCAGCCTCTCCCACTTATTCCAGTTACCTCTCCATTTCCCTGCTACTGCAATGCTCACTTATTGCCTCTTGTCTTTAATTAGGCATCCATCCCACAAACTGTTTATGGCAGCAGTGTCCATTAACTGTGACATGGCATGGGGTCTATCTAGCTGCACAGAGCACTTGCCCCCCCTGTTCAGGGCTCGGTCTGACTTACATTGCCTGTTTGGAAAGCATCCCAAATGCTGAAGACCCACTCCTAACAGAGACCCCTCAGGCAAGAAAGAACAGGAGCCTGCTTAGATATTAGTACAAACATGTATAATTCCAGATTGTTTTCTCACACCAAGCCGTTTCTTTATTATTATAGCTCTCCCATGACTTTCTGTAACTGGTTTTAAAGCTCTCCAGAAGCAGATAAGTCTTTATTTACAAAGAGGGAAACTGCACAGAAAAAACTGAAAGCAGTTCAGAAACAGAACCTTAGCTCCCCAGTTCTAGGCCAGCACCAAATAAGCTAAGCTACACTTACCTTTCAGGAAGCTGCTACAATCAACTCCTTTAACTGTTGCATTAGTGCTTCTGAATGTGCTGAGTTTATTTTAAATGCCTCCTACCTAGGGAGACAGAGCAAGTTTTCTTGTGCATAAAATATTCTCATATGCATTTCTGATTTGATATCTACAGTACCTTGTGTTTTATGCTAAAGCACAAAAAAACCACTTCAGGATACTATCTGCTTCCACCACACTGCTGAAATGGCAGAGTATAAAGACATGCATGGGGAAGTCAGGAATTGATTCACACATATGTCCTATCTGTTCCAGTTCTGGTGGCATTAACAGAGAGGCTCTGGTGAGTTATCTCTGCTGGGTATGCTCAATGTCAGTTTAGGGAAAGAAAAACTATTCATGTTCAGCTCCTAAAGAAGCTCCTGCTTTACCAACAGTGCTGTAGCACTGCTGAAAATGCCAGAAACAGTGGAGCTAAACTCATCAATATGGAGAGGGGAGACAGACACCTCTCAAATCTGCACGCTCACCAGGTCTCTTTTTCCCTGACAGTTTTGCTTCAGCCCATCTGAAAGATGCACTCTTGAGCACTGCAGCATTTGAGCTCTGCTCTCCTCACAGCATGTGAGCTGTCTGACCCCAATAGCCCTGAGGTGGTAGGGGTGACAAGTGACATCTGACAAAGAGTGACAGGAGAACATTTGCAGAGCTAAGATATGCCAAAGAGGACCCTGGAACATGGAGCTGGAATAGTAACACTTGTGTCTATAAGTATTAACTGTTTGAATCTGATCATACTCTCAGTTCTTGAAGAACAGATTGTGACCAAAGCCAAGACAAGGGACCTAGCTAAGGAATGCAAAGAAAGTACGAGCTGCCTTTAACAAGGGATGTATTCAGTTGATCCTCACAGTCTAGGCATGTACAATGTGCTCCAGACTTCTTTATTTTCTGGTTGCCCTAAAAAAAATACAGTTAATTTAGTCAAATGATGGGGAGAGGATCATTCATCTAGAGACAAGAATGCAGACCATCCTGGAATCCCGGAAAGCTAAAGAACTGCTTGCAGAGCTACTGCTTTCCAGGAAAGGAGTCAGAGTCAGAACAAACAAGGAACTCAACATGAGTTCCCATTGCAGTGGTGTCAGCAAAGTCATACATCAACAATAAATGGAGAGCTGAAGCAGAAAGGTCACTTAGTTTGAGTTGAAACAGTATATACCCTACCCCAGCTCATCTGCATCAAAACAGTGGGGCGCATTTGCAACACCTAATGAGCAGCTGACCTAAGAGGGCAGTAACCTCAACACAGCTGGAGCCTGAAGAGAATATGGAAACACAGATTTGACATTTAAAAGCTGGAGAAAACAGAGTGAAAATGGTGAAGACAGCTCTGTATTTTCTGAACTGTCTCAGGAGGGTGGAAGATGGGGAGCCGCAGTACTGTGGGAACGTCCTCTACATTTCTGAGCAATCTGATAGAACGTGCCTCTAACTTTAGCACTTGCAGACTTCTTGTTTCCTCTCCTCCAGAAATTAACACAGAGGATACGACTGATATACAGGTTCACACAACAGGAAAAAGCTCTGGAGACCTCTGGGAAGCACACACCCATGCTGGGGTGCAACACTGTGCTGGCCCTGTTCTCCCAGCACAGTCCCTTGGTGAGCTGAAGGATGCACTGACAAGCTGCACCTACAAAAGGGGCTCGCCAAATGGGACAGAGGTCCCAGCACTCCACAGCAAATTGATGACAGATGGCTCTCAGGGATTAAGAGAGCTCTCTGTAGATGTGCAGCCAGTACAGATGTGATCAGTACATGACCATGCTCCTCACTGCTCCAAGTATTTTCTCACACAACACCAAAATTTTTTATGTCTCTGACTTAGCAATGGTTAAACACATACATTCAAGTATGCTATAAAGCAGAAAGACTATCAGCTTTCCCTCATCATGGAGCCATCCTTCTGTGGCCTGGAAAACCCACAGTGATGGTACAAAATAAGAAAGTGCCAGAATGGCTCGATGTAAGTGCATGTGAATGCATCCAGGATCCATACATATTCCATGGGGGGGACAGCAGGCTAAGCCACCATCGCAGTGTGTGCATACCAAGTGGAGGCTTTGCAGTGCTACCAAAGAGAATGTGTGAGGTATCTCTTTGCCCAGACAAACACAATAGTCAGATTCAAATATTCTCTGGGGATGGCTCAGAAACAAAATGCTAACACACTAAACAGCACTCTAATGAGAGGGTCCCGTCCCTGAAGACCAAATAATTCAATTTATATAGCAAAAGAAACAGGGACAATCTTGTCTGCCTAACTGGAAAATAAGATGGCATACCTAAAATGTTGAGAATTGCCATACTATTTCATTTTACATGTCCTTCTCCTTTGCTTGGCTTTGGTCTGTTGTCTGATTATACAGAAGGTGAAAAAGGAATTTCTGTTGGAAGCCTCCAACATACCATCCTCTAAAAACATTTAGAGTTAACAAGAGGAAACAAGGCTTTTCTTAAAAATGCTGTTTTCTCCACGCTCAGAAGACAGGGGAGCTTGTTGAAGCTAGAGGAAGCTATAAATTTAAAATGCAGCTCAGTGACCTAAATGGTGGTGTCTAGAATTACATACTGCAACATAGACAATCCAGGGTCAGTACTGCTTCTGCCACTGACCTCTGCTCAGTCCCTCAGACTCAGCTGCAGCCCTGGTTATCCTGGTTATCGTCTTGAAAATGGATTTCAAAAATGGAGTTCTTAGTAGGCCTTCAGCAATATGATTTGTGCCTGTGCTACAGCTAGTTGAAAAGCTACCAGCAATTTTGGGCAACTATAACAATATCACTCTGTGGATCTCACTTCAGATTCAACTTTTTTTTTGCTAGACTAATAAGAATAAGCTAAGACAGCCTCTGTCCAGGTAGTGTCAATCAGGTAGAAATCTAAAAACCTGCCCCAAAGCTTGAGGTTTAGGATCCAACATTTCAGCTTGGACTTGTCTGTAGTTTAAATCACCAAGGAAGAAAATTCCTCATTTGATTGAAACCACTGAAGTACAGAGCTCTCCTTACTGATCGAAGAAAAGTGATTATCTGCTTTCTTTTGAGAAGGAAAATGACTGTTCCTAAAGAAGAGCTCACAAACGCCAATGTCCATTTTCTATAGAGTTCTGAATTACATTTCACAGCTCCAGATAAAAATTAATGACCTCTGCAGTGTGGAGAATGCTCCAACTGGGATCACTTTTTCTTTTATTCCTAATGCCTTACAGCACAAACACAGAGCAAAATGTCCTCACAGATATAATTGTGTTATATCACGATACCAGACAGACACAGTGCTGAGACCAGACAGTAATTTACTCACTGAGGCTCTGATCCAGTTTCATTGAAATCAATGTAAAGGCTTCCTCCAACTTGAATGGCTATTGACTGGATCAATCTTTTTCTCTTCATAGCTGAACACAGCAATTTCCCATTATTGTTCTGTGACCTTGCTTTCTCATTAAACTTCACTCAAGGGATTCATAAGATACAGAGTACCGCATATGGAAAATAACTCAAGAGATTTATTCTACCCAGTCATGTCTAAATAAAGTAGTGACAAACAGGAGAACATACTTCTTTTCCTACCATGCAGTCTGCTGGCCATCATGAGAATGTCAAGTTTTACTTTACACAAGGTAAAATCTTACACATAATACCCAGACCTGACCCTTTACAAAGTCATGGAAATAGTGCAGTGGGGTAAGCTAAGGACGAGTTGAACTGCAGCGTTGCTCGGGTTTGTTTGAATCGGACACTTCAAGGCATGTAACAAAAGTTTAGCTGTTTGTGCTCTTTTATTGAACCCTGCTGGGTCATCCAGTCTCTCACTCTCGCACACAACCACACTATTGATTCTTTTCATAAACAACCATGATCTCCTCTAAACACACTCTCCCTTTCAGAAGCTGTGACAGAAGACTGCCACTTTTCTAGTGGCCGGAATATTACAGTTCCCAGTCTGAACTCACAACCAATGGATACACACCTAATCCTGTGCCAGTCTAGTACTTCAGCTTAAATAGTTCTTTCCTTCCCTGGTATTAACACTTATGATAAATTTATGAACATTTATATCCCCTTTCCACCTCAGCTTTGCTGGGCCATGCAAGTCAGGCTATTTTCATTTCCTCTCTCATGATGGCTCTTCAGTCTGTTTAGAATACGTTGTACCTTGTGGTACTTTAAAAAACTTGCACAATTTTAGACAAATTATTATATTTTACAGCCAGATTAAGCTATGATGACCTTTTGAATTACTCAAGGTACAGAATATCACCTGTAATTCCTGCATTTTGGACATAATTTTAGGTTGACCTAGGTGATTTATTTAATAGGCAAAGAAGCAAATCCATAATACTCTAATGCATCAGGTACTCAAATATGCTCAGGTACCAAAATGGTCAGAAACCAAAAGTGAAGGACATTCAGAAGGTAGAGCAGTGAAAACCAGAGGCTGCATTGTTTTAACAAATACATGTTCTATGATATGGTGAGCATCACAAAGTGCTTTCCAAGTTAAACTGCTTATTCATTCTACATTTATAACAATATCAAGTTTTGCTTTACATGGGAGACTCCTAGAAACAGTTCCACTTGTTTTTATTTCTGTGCAAATATTTAAAAATTATTCCAGAAGTACAGAAGAAAAATAATAACGAAGAAATCACAGAGCTGGAAAGGGAAATTTATTAAAGATAAAAGTCAAACTAGCTTTGAGGTTTTGATCCAAACCAAAAAAGATATGGAAACATGATGGCAACATTGGGTCTTACACTCTGTTTTGAAAACAGAATGTAATGTAACAATAGGTCTTCATGCAGCAGAGTATGTTCCTTGGCTGTAGATCTTCAGCTGGTGTGGGTGAGCAGAATACAGAAATATCCTGTCAGGAGCCAAGACACCCTTAGACTGATCCTTCCAAAAAGAGCTGAGGCATCCCTGGGCATCTCACCCTCCTTGATTCTGGTGGCTCCATCTGGCCCTAGGGCTCACTCCTACAGCAAAGGCCTCCTTCAATTTGGAATTGCTTTGAAGCAAGTGGAATTATTTGCAGATGAGGTACTAATTTTGTATGAGCAAACACAGCACAACCTGTGGCTTAGCTTTAAGAGGAGGTCCTGAGCCCCCACAGCTTCCATTGGCTGCCTCTGAAGCTCAGAGTCTTCAAAAGCAGAGCCAACATATCCTCAGGGCCTGATTTTTCCCCACCCTCAGAAGCACTGAAAACTAAAGCACAAGGGTTATCAAAGGAGTGTGTGAAAATATACTAGATTGTATACTGTACATTTATACTAAGTGTGTATCTGTGTAGAGCTCCCTGCAGCTGGTCTGCCAGTGAGACACCAACCAGCACAGTTCCACAATTGGACTAGCAGATGGGCTGTGATATTTCCATTACAAAGAACCAAACAAGGTCTTGCTGCCCACAGGTCTGTGGACATATGCTTCCCCAGGACTGATGATTTATGAGCTTAGAAATGGCAAGACACTGCACAAATCTGTGAAGGTATTCTAGTTGAAAAAAGAAGATCTGTGAACACTGGGGTTTTTCGATCACTGGCCATGTAAACACTGCTGAAATAAGGAATATGAGTATTGTTAGGTCTGAATCTACAGCTTTCCTGTAATGTCTGGATTTAATTTCCAATAAGTCTGCTCTTTACAAGAACGTATTTTTTCCCAGTTTTCTTTGGCTCTGTTTTCCAGGACCTTGTATTTTGATACAAGGGAAAGAAAGCAAACCATAAAATGTTTTAAAAATAGTATATCCTATGGATATAGGGCAAGACGTCTTTAAAAATATGAACCAAACCATCATTTCTTCCTCTATACCTTCAAAGGCTTTTGCCAATGTTGCAGCCATTGCCCTATCTTTATTTCTGAAAACAATTGTGCTTTAAGATCTGGCCATCCCTTCTTGCTATCAGCTTCATTAAAAGCTTCATTAAATGAACTGTTTCACTTTGTACTGAAACAAATTAGGAATACTTACATGATCAGTCAGCTGAGCAGCAGATAATGAACAGCTGAGAGACAGTAACAACCTAAATCAGTACAGCTGTTTAAAAGGCATGGACATGACTATCTTTCAAAATTTGCCATATCCTGGTGAAATAGATAAATAGCCTAATAGACACACTCCTTCCACACCTATATTTCCTAATTACCCTTGTGTGGTCTGCTGTAGCCATATAGGATCCAGGACAGAATTGAGTGCAGAAATCAGTTTCCCCTCACTGCACCCACTTCTCAGCTGATCTCACCCCTAAGTGTTGGCAGTAGCACTGGGCAGGTTCCCTTTTTATCTGAAGTCCTTCCAGCAAATTCCTCCTAACAAGCACTGCAAATGCATTTTAGTCTACAAACAGCTCTAAGGCTGATTTTATTGTAGTCCATAAAGTATTTGCATTTGCACAAAAGAAAATCCCACAAAAAACCCAAAAAATCTTAGACAAAGAGCTATCACTGAGGAAGCCCGGGCAGTTTCATGAATATGCTTTGGCATGAACATCTGCAAAACTGACTCATTTAAGCCCCCCATTTTTAGTGAACACTTCTCATATTCACTCATACTTCTCCTATTAATTTAAACTGATGACAGACTCACATGTGGCTTGCGTACATTACACCAGCGGCCACCAACAAATGACAGCCATGCAAAACCACAATGGGCTACTCTCAAGCAACTCTAAAACTGAGATTTGTCTCCATAAAGGCCTATATGAACACTTACTTTAAGTACCAAACAAATTTATCAAGATACAAATCCTTATGTGAAGACAAAAACCAGAGCTATGCCTGCTGAAAGCAGTTGCTGTGATTTAGATAAGGGATATTGAATCAGAAAAAAGCTCCCTGTTCAGCACAAGCCACTTATTTAAGGATGCAGTGGCCTAAGAAACACATTGCATTTTCTAAAAGGGTCATGGCATCCCAACTATCAAAACAGGCAGTATAAGCTCACATCACACACAAAAACAGATTCTCTGTATGTACGCACAAATTCATATGATAATCTTTAACACGAATCCACCCCAGAGACACAGGTAAATAGGAAAAAGTCTGAATCAAACTCCTACTTATTTCTAATCCAGGAAATCAGACTAAAATTTCTCAATGGGGTCTGGGTATTCTATTTGTTTTATAGAAGGAGAAAATCCGTACCCTGTACTCCCAGGATGAGGAGATGCTGTATGCCAAATGTCAGCATGGAGCACATTTTTACAGCCAGCTTCTAAACCCATGAATAAAGAAAAGGGCTTAGCGGAAATACTGACAGAAGTTTAACCACAGTGGGCCAAAATTAGCCTTGTGTAGGTGCAGGCAACTCCACTGATGTTAATGGACTTACACCAAGGCTGGAGTTGGCCCAATGCCTCCAGCTGGCACAGCTAAAATCTGCAGGCGTGATACAGAAAGACGGCAGCCTGGAGGGACTGGATGCTTCCCTCTGAACCTGGCGGGATTCGTGTTCATCAGAATGGATTGCATCAATTCCTTCATGAATGAGCACCTGCAGATTCACCCACGATCAGCTCTAAGGAAACTCGATGATGCCAGTTTTTCATGGGGCAGTGATTATGGATTACAGTGCTCCCAGTAAACTGTAAAGCCTGAGGGATGATAATGTGCCCTTCACTGGCAGAAACCTCCATCAGGCCTCCTTTTGCACACAGTGCTGTGCTTTGTTTTTTCCCTAAGAGAAAGACCACACAGGGATTTTGACATCCTGTAAATGGAAAGCTGTAGTTGGTTTCTAAATGTGATGAATCCGATCCTGAGGGCCTTAGCTTCAGCAGGGAATGAATGAGCAAGCTCAGGAAAAACAATGGTGCATTATCAAATTAATTTCACAGCACAGATCACGTGAGATTCCCCAGAGTCTCTCCAATGCCAAAACACAATCCAATTGTGTAGATCAGCGGCACAACTGCTGTCATCAAGGGTAAATTAACTGGCCAGACTCATCCCCTGGTGTAACCTCACTTGAATTACTGAATAGGACAGTGGGATCCCGCAGTAGACAATTTTAATACGGAATTTGACCAGCTTCAGGTTTTGCAAGTAAGTGGAATCTCCAATCTTTGTCTAGATTAGCAGATTTAGTAATACTGTATAAAATCCTACTTTATAGAAGAGCTCCATATAGGCATAAATTTTGTCCATATGGAGTTCCACTGCTTTGAAGTAAATCATGCTTGCTCCAGTTTCATTAATGGAATGACAGTGGGTCACAGCAGGCGACCTCCAAATCCCACATACACAGGGAAGCATAAATACCCTTACACAGCCTGACACAGACTGCATCTGTATCCCAACCAAACTGAAAATTATTTAGGCTACAGTCCTGCAAAGAATTCAGCATGGGCACGTCTAGAAATGTATCTTTCTGAAAAGCTGCCCTGAGCAACGCAGCTTTGTCTTAGCATATGCTGAGTACCTTGAAGTGTGCACACACTGAAATAGTCCAGCACAGAGCAAGATCTTGCAACACTGTGGAAACCAACATGACAGGTATGTTGGGGATTTAACTGATTCAGAGTTAAGTCATCTGCTACCACAAGCTGAAAGATGAAAACTTTCTGACTGGAACTTCTGTGGCTTCATTACAGACTAAGTCCCTGCAGATGAGGCAGACATTCAGCAAGTGCTACAGGATAACTCGCAGCCCCAGTTCTACATCTCACGTCCTCTTAATTCAGCAGTGTATTCTAAAGAAAGATGATGCTGATTCACAGTTCAAAAAATGTAGTGATACAAAAAGAGAACAGTGATATCATACATGACATAAGAGGAATGAATCAAGAAGTTTAATAAAGCAAAGGGCAAGATCGAGTACTTAAAACAAGCAAGAGTATTGTGGATATAACTGGCTAGAAAGAGAAAGACCTGGGTTTATAACTGCATTCACAAGCACATGAGCCATTATAAGGGCATAGTTGTTAAAAAGACAAATGAAGCTACATCATTGTATTAAAAAACATTTTTCTAGCAGAGGTGAAAAAGTATTAATGGAGCTGTGCAATACAGTTTCATCTTGTACTCAAAGCAGAGAAATTCAAACTTCAGTAGGTCCAGAGAAAAGCTGCTCACACTATCAGACACTTTATGGATCTCATGAGCTTAGACTGGTTTAGGAAAACAAAAGCTGAGAGGGGAGATGATTACTAACTATAAATATATCAATATAAAATAGCCATTTAGGTTAAAAGAAAGTGTTCATACAAGAAAAGGAATTATATAAGCTGTCTCTGAGTAGTATTAGCTTACACCTTCAAAAATATTTCTGGCTATCAAAGGGCTAAGTTTCTTTAATAATGTTCCAGTGAGAACAGTGGGAACAAGACATTAACAGTGAGTCTTGCTAGGACTGAACAGCATACCACCTATCAAGAGCAGGGAGCAGGGAGCAGGGTCAATAGTCTGGAGATGTCATCCTAGTCTTGCTTCTCTGTGGGGCACTTGAGACTCTCCAGCCTTGGTGAGGAACCAAAGTCCCTCCACACATAAGTTTATCACAAAATTATGGACTCTTACTATACTGTAGCTTTCCTATGTCTTGTCTTACCCAATAGATTCAAAAGGCATCCTACTTTAAAACTAATAAAACAATCTGACCAAAATTTAAGTGAAGACTACAAGATTTAAGGGCAGAATGATTGGAAGGGAATAGCAGCTGAGGAAGAAAAAACTTCAACAACAGGAGTGTTAATAAAAAGGTAAATAAAAAACATGCAACAACTACAATCAAAGCAATAGCTATGCCTAGACAATAAAGAAAAAACACTAAATCTTGTGGTAGCATGTTACCACTTGTCAGATGAACATAAAAAATTGACTCCATGAGTGCTCCTAGCCCACTGCAAATGAGTGAGAGACGTTAACTAAAATAAATAACCTCTAGCAAGATTTTGGAGATGAGCAGCTGGAGTGATAACATCTTACTCTAGGTCGACTCCAACTACAACACATTTGATGGCAGCCTCCACTTTGCAGAGAATCAGCCATCAAAGAGAAGCTCATTACACTGTGGTGCTATGATGTAAGTAGTCACATCAGTGTTCTGCAGGCAGCTGCAGCAATAAGCCTTCCCTGACACTTATAAATTCTATATGATTTATGTATTTGGGGGTGTAAAGCATAATTTGCATGACGTATTTAGAAAGCTTTAATTAATTTTGTGATTGATGCTCTAAAACTACTGAGTGAAGTTAAGACTTTTTTAAATTGTTAAATTATATTTGGGAATTAACACGAGCAGGGCTGAGTAATCACCACTTCATGTTCATGTATAGTTCATTCGGTTCAATTAAGTTCTGGTATATAATGAAGAAGAGAAAGCAGCCAAACAAAATGCTATTGCAAGAATCTGGGGACAACTAATACAGTTTTAAAAGAGTAAGAAAAATAGTAGATTTTCTTTAATCCATTAATAGAAAATAAGTTGGAGAATTATTAAGGAGGCAAGATATATACTGTTCATGGTAGAATTATCTCACACTCAGAGTGATGAAGTATTTTGTAAACTATCCTTAGAAGACATTCCATCCTGCCCAGCAATACAGTTACAGTTACAGTTAAACAGTACCTGTTTAACTGTACATCATACAGATGCACAAATATTTTCAGAGAGAAGAGAAAGAATACTCTAGCCAATTGAAATGCTATGGAGAATTACAAGCAGACTCAAACACAGGGTATCTTGAACATTCCTTGTTATAGGGAACACCTAGAACGCTGCCTCTTGGAGAAGAGGCTAAAAGTATTTCCTTGTATCTCTTCTGGCTTTACCTTACTACCTACCACTATAGTAGGAGAGAATCAGTGAAAAAATAACAACAATATCATTTGCATCAAGAATTAAAAGAGATCAGCTGAATTTTTAGAGAAAAAATATGTTTGGGTTTTTTTTTTTTTGCTGTGTCTCACAAGCTGGTTGGTGAGCTTACTTGTAACAAGTCTGAGGCAGGTAATTTAAAAGAGAGAAGTTGGTTGATAGAACAAAAGTGAGTATAGATTCAGATTATCCAAACTCATCAATCCTAATTCTTCGTATGGAGAAATTTCTCCACAGCCCCCATCTCCTGGTGTAAAAGCTCAAGAAAATCAATCAATATATTACTTTTGTTATTTGCCACTCACATTCCCCTCAGCTGTGGCTACCCTGGTCCCCTTGGTGATGTTGCTTAGTGCCTACTCACACACAAGCCCAACACACATTTCTCTGGAGATTTATTCTCCTCTGTATCTCACCATGGCACCAAGAATATAAATTGATCCAATTTGCCACCTGTCAGGACTCAGGGACTCAAAAGCAAAGAGCGCTGAGGTATGAAATGGATGGATACTGACCATGATAAGACAGTTCAGATTATCAGAATTACTTCGTCCCATAAAGATAATAACTCCAGCAACATCCTAGCCTTTGGCAGAGGAACTCAACACATGAATAATAATTATCACCCTCGGTTCTGCACTGAAAAGCTGGTTGTATCTGACTCTTCTCAACTTGTGAGAACCCACACAGTCCCAACCCAGGCAGAGATCTGCAGAATGCCAGTCACATCCTCTTTATGCCGTGGCAGAACAAGCCACTGCTTGTTTCCCAAGCTATCAGCAGAAGTGCTGGTACCACGAGTCCCTAGCACCTCTGGTTTCTCCATACACATGCTGACAGAAGCAATTGCTGTTGATCTGTCAGTGAGCTCCTCACCTTCAAGAAGTCCACATCAGAAAGGCAAAACCTTTTACACATCCATCTTTCTCAATTTGCCTGGCACACCAAGAGGAGAGCACGAAGCGGTGCTAACTGACTGGAGAGCAGATGAACACAGTAACATTGTGCTGCACACGCAGCACAGTCAATTCCTGCAGCAGACACTCATTTGATCAAAAGTGGCTCTGCTGGCAATTTACTTTTCTTGATCCCACTGAAAAAGAGTTTTAATCTCTGTTTTAAACTTGACTTCTACTTGCTGCCCTGAGGAAAATCAAGGCCAGAAAAATGATTTTCAAAGGCAAGACAGTTTCTTTTCTTACAGATTCAGAAAATGATTTTGTCTTGATGAATAATACAGGCTTTAGTCATTTAACATAACTCTGAGCTACAAAGCACCTCTGGTCTCTCCAGGTAACCAAGGACACATGCATTTTTAACACACCTGTCTCCAAATGAGTTTGCAGGGCAGGAAATCAAAAATCTACCCTGTAACCTGGATAATGAGATATAGAGCCGTTCAAAACCACTCAACATGCAGCCCCATGCTGCCACTTCTCAGATTCATTTTATTAAGGATGGCTACATTACAAAACATTTCTCTGTTGGTGGGGGAAAGAAAAGAAGTGCGGCAAAACTAGTATTTTTTGTAGCTAATTGTACTTCCAGAGCTTCACAGAAACCTGAAACCTCACAAGAAAGTATAGAGAAACATCACTGGTTATTCCACAACATCAAAGCACAGATAATTTGAACAGAGAAGAGAGTTTCCTCTGAATTTGCTGGATATAACACCAATATTGTCTTGACATGTCCTTTTCTTTCTCATTCCTAATTCCCTCCTTGTGTTCATACACCAAACTTCTCCTCTTCACATTCTAACCACTTGTGCTTTTTACACCGCATCCCAGCGTGTTTCTACATCCCTCAACATCTCCACCACTTGGTTCCTGAGCAAGGCAAATAATCCAGCCCCACATCAAAGCAACAGGTAGGAGCAATCTGAAAACTGCACAGGTTTCAGTAATGGAAGACAGCAAGGAACAAGCAAGGTCTTACTGCCAAACAGCAAGGAAAATTAATGAGGCTTTCAAATGCCCAACTGGCAGCGATAGTGCGTTAAAAGAATGTAAAAGAGGGGAAAGGACCATCTGCCTGCCAACTATGAGCACTCTCTGGCTGGTGCTAAAAACTGCACTGACTGCTGGGCTTGAAATTCAGGTATTAAAGTTTAAGAGGTGTGTTCAAGACTTCTATGAAATTAATGTGATTTACATCAAAAGACACAGACAGTGATGCTTTTTATCCTCTCTTACTTTTACTAGTCTTTTTCCTCTAAATGGATTTTCTGGATCTTCAGCCACCAGTAAAATTTCAGGCTTCCAAAAAAGGATTCTTTTTAAATTACAATGAATCATAAAATACATGAAACAAGGGTTGATATGTAATTCCAGATTGCTTGGTCATTGAGCTGAAATAAAAGAAAATGGGAGCCTAATCATCACACTGAAGCATGGCAAAGATAGCCTAAAAAGAAGTATTTTCCTCTGAAACCTTTCAGATTCAGATCTGGTAAAGATGAAACGAAAGGCTTCTCTAGAATTTGGTGGTAGCTGACCCTATCTTGAAAATAAGGCACTATTTGGCATGGTAGTGATTAGTATTTGGTTTGTGAAGTTTTACAATAGTACCTGCAATTGACATTACCTCTAACTCACAGCTGGGAAGACTGAAGTATCTCAGGTACATTTGCACCCATGAATCACACACACACACACACACACACACACACACACACACACAGTGACACACACCCATACACAGTTTGGGGACAGCAATCTGTATTAATCATGCACAAGCCTCCATTCAGAAACTGTCCTGACTTAGCAAGCAAAATCACTTTCCTAGGGCAATGAAATAAACAGGTTCAGGTGAAAAAAAACATCAAAAAAGGGAATTAGTGGCTTCCCACTTCATGGACTCAGCTTTTAGTGTCACATTTTCAAAGGTATCTGAAAAAAACAGATTTATGCAGAACCCATAAGATGCACAAGCTGGTTTAACAAAGGACATGCTGGAGTTTGAGCTGAGCATTAAGTAGTGGCACTGGAAGATGTACATCTCCAGAGTGAAACTTGTAGTAGTATTAAATTGCAATTTATAAGAATAATGCTAACTGATCATTGACATAACGTGTGGTAGCAACTGAGCCATCTACAAACACTGGAAAAATGTAAAAATCTAGAAGGAGCTAACTGGGGGAAGGGGCCAGAAATTAAGGAAAGTTTAGTCTGGTTGTTAGACAGAGTTCACTACTGGTCAATGATATGCCTCCCACAGGGAAGCAATAGATCCTTAGTTATTTAAAGGCAACAGGAGAAAACGCATTGTAGGGAACAATCCCACAATAGCAAGAGATAGGCTGTCAGCCTTTTCCAGTTCTAGTTAGGTTATGATTTACTAATAATTCTTCTTTGGGTTAAAAGATTAAGACCCCCACTATTCTTACTGGTCTCCATAAATGCGTGTTACCCAACAGAGAGAGAGTAAAAGTTCTCCCTGTACAATGTGCTGTACTGTCACCTTGCAATTACCAAAATAACACACAGTGAAGCCTTTTCACCACAGAGATTTTCTTTGCCAAATGATGGTGAGGATGCCTTTAACTAGACCTCCTTGCACTTTGCAAAACAACAGAGCAGTTGCACCTTGTTTCTCTGAGACTGAGTGTGCCTGGAAGTTACGCCTGGATGAAGAAAACAGGTTGTGATTAAGATCTACTGAGATACCTGGAGCAATTCCGGGCTCTGGCTACAAACACTGTCTGCATTCCTAGCAGCTGTAATGCACTTTCAGCTCAGGCTCCAAACTTCAACACACTTTGCATCAGCTCTAGACTAGGTGGACTAAGAGCCCATCGCACATCTCACAGCTGCTTCTGGAAGATGACACAACACAAACCAAGGATGAAGTGAGCAGCTTTATGTACAGAGAGGACAAACCCTGTCTGCGAAAAAAAAGAAACTGTTGTCACTCTAGAATTAAAAGCCTGTGTGGGTTACCAGAGGTGAAAGAAACAATGTCAGGGGAAAGAAACAAAAGGAGGAGGTTTTGCAATGATTCAACTATCAGCCATGAATTGCCATGTTCAAAGGGTGACTTTGGGATTTAGAAGAAAAGCCAAGCATGGGAAGGAAAGGAGCAGAAATTGTATAAGGACATTTTTTATTCTCCCTGGTTTTCTGATGCCTATTCTGCATGAAAGGACAGAGCTAGTGGCTAAGGAATTCTCTGAAAATCCTTTTTTCCTTATCTATCACACATAGCTAGAGAGATAAATTGTTGTCCAGAATGAGCTGGGCTCTAGAAATACAAGATACAAGACTGAAAAAGACCACCTGAGAAACCAAGGTTTACTCCCTGCTCATTTATGATGGTGGTTAAAAGCATAAAATTAAAATGCCTGTGGTAACACATTCCTGGCTTAGCCAGGCCGAGGTGAGGCCTCCCGACTAGGAAGAGCTGCGGGGCACACAAAAGTGCCAGATGTTTGCCTGCTGAATGACTAATCGTGCCCTCACCCTTAGTAAAGTGCTCGAGTGGCATGAAGAGACATATTCTTGGCTTCATAAACAGCTTACGTTAACATTCAGGAGAAAATGTCATTAAAAGTCTGTACCCAAGGCTGGAGTAGCTGAAAACTCCTCATTCCCTTACCACCCTGACCAGCCCTCCAGACAGATGTGGGGGGGAGGTTCTGGTGAAACAATCACTGGATTAGGTACAGGTGTGAGGATGAAAGCAAAGGACAACATCCCAGCACTGCATCCTGCAGGGACTGGGCAAGGGGAAGGGCAGCAAATCCTGTCAGCAGCAGCCCAGCCAGCAGCAGACGGAGGCTTGCCCATTTCTGACAATGCAGATGGGAATCAGGAAAGGAACAGAGGTTGCAGGGCAAACAGCATGAGAAAGGTTGGAGCTCAGCCCATTTCCATCCAAAAGATCCACATAATATACCAGCCTGTAAGAGAGGCAATTCAACTGAAGTTTGCTCTTGCCCTTGGGAAGATTTCTGACAGAAAAATGGCAGAGCTGCCCTCTTGCATTCAGCAGAACAGATCCACAACCTCTAAGAAGCCAACACAGCAGTACTTCCATGCATCAGGAATTCTAGGCTGAGAAACACTATCCTTAAACCCCTGACCAAAGGGGCAGCTAGAGTCAAAAGGCTCTTTCTGAGAAGCAGTGACTGTGATTATCCTTCTCAGACTGGTTTCAACAAACAGCAACACCCTAGAAGTCCTTCTCTCTCCAGCAGGTATAACATCCTAGTAGAAGTGGACAAGCACAGGGATCAGTTGTTACACAAGTTGTTCCTGATGGAAACAGGATGCCAACCAAGCATGCTCTAGATTTTTCACTAAAACTCCCTGTCAGACTGCCAAAGGTATTAAATAACAAATCTGCTTACTTTCAACCATGACCACAGTTCAGTGCAGCCAAGTGAAAACAGTCCCTCGCAGGTGGACAGCATATAAAGTGCTACACCCAGGCCCTGGAGAGGACACCCTGCCCTTAACGATGTGTATTCCAGCTGTACTGCAACAGATGTACAATCCCTGTTCCACTTTAAAAAGTACTGGCTTTGGTAGACTCACTAGTTTAAAGGTAAAATATTCTATTGGCTTTAACTTCAATTGTACAACATTGATCTGTTCTACCTTCTATTAAAATACAATCTTGGTAGCCATCCATGTCAGATGCATGTTGCAGGGGGCAGTAATGAAAACCAACCTGCTTCTACAAACCACAAGCCATTCTAAATGAGAGGAACTGTGAAATGGACATGCCAGTAGGAGTGAAATAAAAAAAAAATTTCTGAAACAGTAAAGATATGCACAGTCCCCAAAAATACTTGGTTCAGGTTGGAAGACAAGTATCTTCAAAAGACTGACCCAAAGCCAATGGAAGGAATTTTATGACACTCTCTCCCTTTTATGTCAGTGATCTTTGGATCAGGTCCATAGCTGGAAGTTCATAGCCAATCTATAGGTTTCAAATTCAGGAGGAGTAATACAGTAACTTCTTGAGTAACTTTTAGAGGGGTAGTCTAAAAAGACAATTTGCTCTCAGCATTTCAGAGCACATCAGAGCTGGTGCCAACTAATCAAGCTGATGGAACATTCAGTGGCTGTTGGATGTACACTTGGAGAGGAGAGAATGGGGAGCATCTTCGTTTGCAGCCCACTTAAAAGTGAAGTTATCTGGGGAATCACAGGAACATGGAACACGGATAAGAGAGCTTTGGCAGCTCCTTTGTTATCTCTTAGTCCTGAAAGGAAGCTCAACAATGAAAGCTAGCATGCCAGCCTTAATGCACCGGAGAAGTCTGGCTTTCAATTTGAACGCTGAGGTTTGGAGGCTCATAGCTGACAGCAGCCACAGAGTCAGCAGCTTGTTTCTAGTCGTGAACTCCATATGGATTTCCACTTTGGGAAGAGGTGAAGGGAAATAATTCAAGTTATCATGCCTTTAGGGTCTATGTTTTTTTACTTTCTTTTTTTTTTTGTACCCAGGCTGGCACATGTCACTAGGAGCAAAGCCAACCTAGACACTCAATGTGTCAAAGTGACTCACCGCTGATCACTATTTGTTACTGAGAGCACAGATGTGGAGGAATCTAAGAAAAGGAAATGCAAACTTCTTGCAAGTAAGGGTGGCTAATGCCAGCTGTTCTGCAAATAATTTGGGGAATTAAGTGAAAGAGTTAGCAGCACTGGTGGGAATCTACTTTTTCTGAAAGCACTGCTCCAGCAGGGCTGGTTTCAGAGATAATGCTGCCAGTTTGAACTAGAACATCTTGTTTTTAATAGCACATTTCTGTCCTTTCTGCTGTTTTGATGAAAGAAAGGGTCATTTCAAACAGAAATCACCAAATGGGAGCTGCATTTCAGACTAATTATTTCCTATGCATATAACTAATATACAGGGATTAGAAACCATTTAAAATACATAGCACTTTTTAGGCAATCCTCTAAAACAATATTTGATTAATTCTTACAATTCTAGAAAATGCCGTCTGTCTCCTTTTCTTTTCCTTAAGCATTATTACTTCAACAGAGAAACTTGATATTGACTTCCCAGTGTTTGCCCAAGGCTGCTGGTAGAGATGAATTTAGAAGTTAAAACTCACCAATTCCCAGGTTTGTATTTAAGCAATCACAGAACACATCTCTCTTTCTCAGTCAATTCATGCCCCTTTCTAACTGTTAGCACCGTCAAAACAGGTGACATTTATACCAAATCACTTGAATGCAACCAATATTAATACTTGCGATTCCCTAGCTGGCCCAGACTAAGTGCTCCCAGAACTTTACAAATCCCAGTTATCAAAGCCTTACAACATCCCTGTGAAGTACTGTTTGCTTTGTAGTGGGGCTGAGTAATGAACCATGGAGTGTTCATGAGACATGTTGATATTCAGAGTAAGCATGTGACAGGACTTCATGCTAGCCATGAATCCCAGGTCATTCCCAGATATTTCAAGTGTTATCCAAGTCTTCCATCAATGTTCAGCTCAAGAGTCCATTTTGCCCTTCCTTCAGTTCAGTTTTCAGCCAGAAATATTCTCCATAAGAGGCACAGAGAAGATGTAAGAAGACCCTGTGCTCTTGAACAACCTCATTAAGGACAGACATCCACATACTGAAATTTTGTAGGGTGAAGGGACCAGTCAAAAGAGACTGTTCTCTTGTGTTCTCTACTGTTTTGTTCTCTAAACAAATTTTGGGGCTGTTTGCAGTGTAATGTACATACCATTTAACCTTTTAACACTGTTAGTTGTAGGTGCCAATAAACTCAATAAGGGAACATTTGAAATCAGTCTCACCTAACTGTAAAATCAATGCTACCTGTCACAGCACAGTGAAATGCTACAGCTCCAGCTGTACTGTATGGTTGCACACCCCCCCACAGCATGAAAACACAGACAATGCTCTCTATGACGCTGTGGTCCTGTTAAAACAATTTTCATTAAATGCCTCAAAGAGCTAAATGCTATCTGAAAACACAGAGAAAGCATTTAAACCACAAGGTGCTTGGATTTCAGATGGATTCCCACTGCTATCTGAGTTACAGAGACAGGCAGAGGTTCCACATGAGTGGCACTGCACAAATTGCAATCCATGGAGTAATTTCTCATCCCCAAAGAACTTTTGATCTCAATGAACAAAACAGACTACTTGTACTCTAGTGCTCATTCACTGTGGAAAGTTGAGGCAGAGAGCACTCATCAGACATCCTCCTGGAGCTGGTCTAAACTTCCTGTCCCAGCACCATCTGACCTCTGCATCAATTAGAATTTCCTGCAAAAAGGAAATTATTGCCCAATAATCCAGGATGTTGCAGTAGGTAATTCCTATGAACTCCCCAAGTGGATACTGTATTGCACAGTCAGAGCATCTTCTTGTGGTTGAGAGGATTACACTAAACCACATAAAGGCACTATTTAGTTACCATTCTACCACAGGCAGGAGATGCAACCACTTGCACACGTAGGCACACCTAACTGTGATAGCTGACAAGGCACAGGCTGTATTAGCACTACCAACATCCAGGTACTTACGTGGACACTTGACACCTTTGCTGTTAAACTAGAGCCCTTGAGAGCCATGAAGGAACAGTGAGCTTTCAGACCTAATGTGCACAGAGAAATAAAACTCTCAACCTATTAGCTGCTAAAGCAGTTTTTGTTTAAGTGACATATTGGTTCCTTCACAGCCCATCATCTGACCAGGTTTAGCTACATCTAAAAGCTCCAGTGAGGAAAAAAGAAAACAGCAACTGTCCGAAGACACAACTTTTGTAAGTGTGAGTGGTGATGGTTTTCTGAATTTAACCCATCCAAAGACAAGTAGGTGGCGAGAACTGTTCCCCATAACATGGTATCATGCAGCATCCCATTGCCCCTCTCAGCTCTGATATTCCAAAGTCCCCTCCAAATGCCTACTCCATTCTCTGTGAGAAAAGCCAGGAGGCTCAGCACATGTGACATGCTGCACTCTAACAGCAGGAAGAATGTTTTGGCTGCTGACTCCACAGTAAACTCTTTCTTTTCATTAAGGGTATATCAAAACAGTATTTTACTGGCAGACACAGTCTTCTGCTCAAGATAGTAATTTACAAGCCTTGTTCACCTACATCCTTAATCGAGGATCTCATTTGGCTATGGCTTCTTACCTCTCTTTCCCACATAAGAAACTCCAGCTCAGGAGAGAAAGTGCTTTAAACTCTGGTTAATTAACTCTGCAAGAGAAAGTCAGAGCTCAAAATCTACACGCCCCTATCAGAAACTCCTTACCCTGCAGTTAAGCAACATGAAGATGCTGACAACTCTTAAACACTCCTCCCACAGGAAATATATTTCTCCCATAACTTCTGGGGAATTACTCCTATACAGTCTCAACATAAAAAGTCCTGGGAAACAGTGACACCCACATATACACACACCTTCCCAGAGGCAGCACAGAGGCACTGACGACAGGCACATGGCTTTGCTTCCAACCTCCTAGATGAGTTGTGCAGTGAGGAAAAGGATATGCATTTGGTACTGAATTGTTCTGTTCAGGCACAGCAAGTCCAGGTAACTGGACCCCTGCACTCGTCTCCTCTCTCATCTCTGCCGCTGACTGCACACCCTGCTCATAAACCACTGAACCTATCAGCCAAATCTGACAGTGACATTCTTTGCTGGAGAGGCATGGTTCTGAGATCCCTAGTGTCTCTAGCTCTCCATGACTTCCATCTGCTTTGAGCTTTTAGGACCCCTGAGACCAGAAATGCACTACCAGACATCCAAAAATAGAGGCTGTACCTCATTAGCCTGTAGGAAAAGCTACTCGGCTGTTGTACACAAGTAGCATACAACCATATACATTTTAGTACAGCTATCTCTATTAATACATTGATGTTACAGGGATGTTGCATATGGGCCCTTGTCTCTCTCCATTTCAATTTATCCTTCCCTAAAATGGAAATAAATATTACCCACAAAGCATGGCAAAGCACTTTGTAATTCCCAAATGAAGGGCTCTGTCGGTGTGAAGTATTCATAAGATGTATTTATTTTCAAACTGCAAAAAAGCTGGTTGCTCTGTTTCCTGGCTATGTTTAGGAGACCTCTCTGCTGTGCACATCTGAAGCACACATCAGGGTAAGAAATGCTGTGATAATTGACTCCAAATCCCACCATCTATTTGTTCTAGTAATTAAAGAAATATTTACTCAGGAAGCAGGTTTACACAGGATGAATAGTTTCTAAGAACAAATATTATTTAATTATGTGGAAGTGCAAGAAGCATGCTACATATTATGTAGATTAATTTATGCTCACTAAAAATACAGACAAAATTGGTGGTTGGCTATTAATTTTCTATGTTGGAGAAAAGAAATTGTGAGGAAGTGTTCACAGAGTTGCCTGCTTTAGAGGCTTATTTGAGAGTGATCTGTACTTTTTCAGAAAGAACCAGAATAAGTCCTCTGCATAAAATAACTTCACTTACTCACCACATTTTATAAATAAAGTGTATTCTGAATTGACAGAATTGTTCATTTAATGACACTGTGGATATAAAAACTATTTTTTAACACTTACCATAAGTATTCATAATATATCCTACAAGAGCATTCAGCCTTGCTTTATAGGAAAAAATAATTTCCCAGGATGCACAAGGACTATTTCAAGGCCCTGCTTTAACATAAAGAATCCATCATATTTCTGATATCAAACACAAAAAAAATATTTGTGGCTGCAGGACTGTCACTGCCTCCCTCTATGAGCTTAGACAAGAGACTTGACTTCTCTTTGTCTCATCTTCTTTCCTGGTAAAAAATCAATTTGTTCACTTAAGACTCATAAAGGACAATGCAATGGGTGTGTTATATTACAGCTGGATACTGTAATAATATGATACTATATTACACAAAGTAACAGTGATGGCTTTTTTTTGTAAATTCTTCTTCCTGTTCTCTGCATGTGCTACTAAATATAGTGGAGCAAGACAGTTCTAATTGCTTCTTGTCTTTGTTCTCATGGCTGCCTTTCATTCTCAGCACAAGCTTCCTCTCTTTTCAACATCCTTGAAAACTAAGAATAATTTGCTGGCATCCTACCACAGTTCAATGTGCTGTTACCACCTGGTCTTACCCCAGCCAGAAAGATGGCTTTCACATTTGGTCCTGCATTTGCTAGTAAGCAGAAGACTTCAATTCTCAAAGATACAGACTTTAGCCTACAAGTGAAGTTTTTAGCAGTCTTGATGAAATGGAATATCACTAGCCTTGTGCGTGAAAATTCAGAAATTAATATACTTTAAGGACATTTCCAGGTCCTACCATGGTTTAGCTACAGTTGATTTCAGCTGAGCGTGTGCTCAGCTGAATGATGGAGGTTTGGTTGATGCTGTTTGAGCTGGGGGAATGGACTCGGCAATGAGTTACGGTCTCTTCTATGAAAGTCTGGCCATCAATATATTAAATTAGTGTCTGACTTTATCAGATGCAGCTCAGTGTTTCATTACAATCATTAAATCTTAGCCTTTAAAAAATACCTAACAGAAATTTAGAAGAATATGGGAGAAAGGAAACACAACCTTTGAACCCCTCTGTGAAATGGAGGGGCCAGCAAAATAAAAAGAGCTTTGTTGTACTTTGGATCAAATAAATGCTGTTGCAGCTGATACAACACAGATTGCAGACACATTTGTAGATTTCTGTTTTACAGAGAAGCTGAAGTTTTTGGTGAAAGATCTTCCTACATCAGTCTGCTTTGAAGTGCTTCCTACAATCATGATAATCTGTTCCAGAAACTAGTCGTAATAGAAACCACCACTTCAATGCAGTCTACAAAGCACATTTGTAAAAAAGCTTTCAGTTACACCTTAATTGTAAATATGCCACCCAGACACTCACTTCTTCACTGGGGAGAGTTGGCTGTGGTAAGCACTCATTTTTCCTGATCTCTTGCCTTCTAATCATGTCTATCAAGTCTTTGTGACTGACAGACATGTTAGCTCTGCTATTCAAAACAAATAAGAGATGCCTAAATTATACAGCATTTTAAAGAGGCACTGTCAGGTTGAAAACATGGGGCCATCTCCTGCAGCTCTGACTCAAGTAGTATGCCAGTTTCAAAACCAAATATTCATTGGATAAGAACTGCAAAATGTGAACTTTTGGGGTTTTTTTAAGATGAAAAATCCAATTTTAACTTGCATAAATTTAACTCTTCCTACTGATGTCCCTCGTTGCAGGGTCAGGCTCTTGGCTCTTCAACAAATATCTTAGACCATTAGAACTACATCTATCAGATTATTTACCAATTTTTTACACTATTAATTTAAACCAGTTTCTATCAGGTAGAAGTCTGCCATGGAAATAATCCCACTGGCTCAAGGCTGTTGTGATAAATTCACTGAAGCACTTCAGTAGTTCATTTGGTCTATTTACAGAGAAAAGTCTTACTCAACTCATGTAAAATCTTCAGAAGTTTGGTTTTTCTTTCCTTCCTCAGTTGAATCAGCTTGGGAAAGGAAAAAAAAAAAGTAAGCCTCATTATTTTACTTCTGTTTCTAATCAATTACTTCTGCATCTTATGCTTAAACATGTGGAAGCCTAAAATTCAGCAGAAATAGAGATCATGTGGTTTCACTTTTTTTTTTTTTTAATTAAAACTAAAAATGCTTCTCTTGGTGCTGGGTTTTGCAACAGCATCATCTTGCAGACCTCATTTTGGAGAGTGCCTCTGGACCAGTATCATCCCTATGCAATCTGGTTCCATAGGTACAAACTTGTCTTTGATTTTTTGGGCTCATATTACACTCCTTAGTCAAGCACAACTTGAGCTCTTCACTGAGGCTGCACTTGTCAATCTGTGAGTAGAATTGGGCTCTTGAACTTTTCATGGACGTTCAAGCCCTCTGAGAGCTTTGTAAAGGGATAGCACAGTAGGCTGCCAGAAAACAAAGAGTTTTCATTAAAGTTTTCATTAAATGATAACATCTTTCCAAAATAAAACCAGAAATTGTACTACTTATGGGAAGATTCGAGTCCTCTCAAACCACAAGGATCACAGTTAAGGTTAGTGCAGCTGAACCCTATACTAGTATAACTTTTGCAAATAATTTAACTGTTTGCCTTGTGTTAGCAATCAAGAACTCAGGCCAGTAAGCTCTCATCCACAGGTCATTTTACTGAAATTACTAACACCTTCATGAATTTGTACAGATTGCAAAAGTGAGTTTGATTCTGCAGGCTCAGATCTTATACTTGCAAGAATGGAATGTCTTCCTCCACAGAAATTCTACCTGAACTCTGCGCTCAGTTAGTTGAAAGTGTCTCTTTTCTCCTTGCCATCATCACAGTGCTCCTGAATGAGAGTCTGGTTATGCCCAGGCAAAGTGCAGACAGATGTTTTTAATATTTTCCTGCAGTGTTCCCCTGATGCAATACTGCTCTCATTTACAAGCAGTGCTGCAGCTGCAATTCCCAACCAGCTCCAAGCCATCCTCCTCTGCCAGTCAAAACCTGCCTTTTACCTACCTTTTACCACAGCAGCTACTCCAGTTCTTCATCAGGCTTATAACACAGCAGGCTCCTGATGCCAAGAGCTTCCTATACCACTATCCCTTTTTTCTGCCTTCCAACTTTACAGTCCTTATCTCCTGCTGTCTATCTGCTCAGTTCTGCTCTACAACCTCTGCTGTTCCAGTTCTCCCAAACCTTTGTAGCTGTAAGTACTACTGTCTTATTCGGCCAGTAGCATGCTTAGGAACTTCAGAGAAGAGCCATCAAGCAATAAGGATTGAAAAAACATTGGAAAATCCAGTATCATACTGAAATATCACAGAAAGATTAAGAGATGACTTGACTGCAGTTCACAAGTACTTCCACAGTAAGAAACTGTGATGTTCTCCTCTTTGGATAAAAGCATAACAGGACGAAGAACCTAGCAACTAAGAGGCAATATAATCACAAGAGTTGCTGAATTTTAAACACTTAACCAAGAATTGCACAATGTTCTTTTCCTTCATGAATATTTAAATCAAAATTGGATGTTTGTTTAGAATGGTTGACCAGTTTGAACATGAATTGGCTCAGGGAAGTTCTGTGCCTTCAGAGAAGGCAGAAAAAAATGACTGAAAGCACCTTTCTGTAGTCCATCTCCATGGGAGGAGGGACCAGATGGGGAAGAATCCCAGGAATTAAAAGTAAAATGCAAGCTAAAGGGTAAAATGCTAAAACCCCTGTTCACATGTGTTCTCTCACAGGTCAGTGTGAGTACTCCAATTGAGTAAAGACCAAATGACCAAAGACTGCTTGCCCAAAGTACATCATCCTCAAATCTGCCCATGAGTTTTCAATGCAAAATCCAATTTAGACTTGTCAGCCTTGATATGCTTTGTTTTGATGAAACCAGGAATGAAATATAGCACTGACAATAATCTTATCCAGTCATCTTAACTAATTTAGCATTTTGGATGCCTTAGCTTATGAACTTCGCAGAGAAATTTTTGGCAAAAAAGGGCGGCATTGTAACTTCAGCCTTCTTAAAATTAACTCACACCAGCTATTCTCAGTAGTACCATCATTATCTGTGAAACTGTGCTCAAATAAAGAATCAATAAATAAGTATGAAGAAGAAATTTAGGGGAAAAATGAAGTGCTATTAGCATTCCAGGAGTATAATAAACTCATAATTCTCTGAGGCAAAACAGTGAAGCCTGGATTTGCAAAGCTACCATAGACAAGGAGGTGTGCAAAACTCATTCCAAATATAAGCTGGTTTAATATTTCAAAGACTCATTAGAGGGAACACATAGCATTAGCAAAATCATGTTTTGTATTCCTGATGTACAGTCCTAGGAAAATACAGAAAGTATATAGTAAATTACTCTCTCGGGAACAATTTCTGTTGGTTAAGGGGGGAAATGTTAAATTTTAAGATGTTAATCACTTGTTTTTGTTTTATTTCATCCTGTATAGATGCATGTCTGGTATACATATGAAAATGCAAACTAGAGGATTAATCCCTAGTTCATCTTGAAAATGTTGGGACCGATAGTGCACATGCAAGCAGGGTACTTATTTTCTCAAACTGTAGTCACACTAACTTACACTGACTGTTTAGATGAGAAAAGGATTTACATGATCAAGTTACCTACTGGCAGTGTCTAGCATGGAGATAAGTGCATAGTCCTGTAAGGTACAAGTTTAGGGCTTTGATGCAGGAAAGCAACAAAGATGAAACATTTCATTCATACGATTTAACTACACATATAGAATCAAGTATTTGATTAAGTGTTTTCAAGGCTTGTAACCTTGCCTCTGCCACTAACACACTAACACACCTTGAGCAAGTCACATAAGACCAGCTTTTCATAGACCTCAAAGTTTAATTTGTACAGATTTCAGTCGCTGGCAACCCTACCTGGCACCCATCTGCATCATTATTCATGATATCTTTACCAGATGAGCACAAAATCCTCCAGGCCACAGTCCTTTTATGCCTTACTTTCTGTCCCTGATGATTATTATTTCTGACTGCTGAGCATGGATGTTAAAATGGAAATAAGGCTAAATAGTACTATTATATCACTTGATTATCCTCACAAAGCAGGAACTGTGAAATTTTTCATATTATGTGTAACTTCACCTCATCCTTTGTCAGTATTGGAACAGCACATGGTTACAGTGCATATTCCTATTTTGCTCATGTTGAATAAGTATATATCTTTATCCTACCACAAGCCACTAATGATATTCTTCCGCCTGTTGTCTTTTATTTTAAGTAGGTGGTTACAAGCTGCAATTACAACTAAAAGCTAAGCTCTCTTCGTCTGGAAGAGCACATGGGACACAGGCCGAAGCTAAGTCTCGGCTTTGTGTTTCTAATGAAAATGCCCTTCATATGTGGAGTGGACCCAAAAAAGGTCAGAGAGTGAAATATTAAGTGTTTTATAAATATAGACTGATTGCCCTGTCCAAACCATGTGTTGGAAAATCTCCTTCTGGCAGACAATCATCTTCAGTCGGGAAGGGAGAGCAGAGAAGGAACATGAGGCAGGGCAGGGGGATCTGTAATCACTCTAGCACACTTGTGAGACCTAGCCAGTTTTCCTTTCCATGTGTCATATATATACAGGCTCCAAAAGCATCTCTTTCTGCGTTCTTGAATTTACTATATTATCCTGTCAAACTGAGTTTTCCAGAGTGAACTTCCTACCCTTTCCTTTTTTGCCTTACTTTTTGCCCCCTAATCTTTGATGTGCTGTAAATCAGCACCATAGGAGATAAATAAGCAACCTTTAGCTGAAACAGCAGGCTAAATAACTTCCACGTGGCCAAGCAACACAGCAAAGCAATTAAACCTGCTCAACAGGCCATCCTTAGTCAGGGTCCTCTTCCCTTAAGAGGCTGGCCCCAAAGTACTCCCAGGTTTAGTTCCTAATCCTACCTCTGAGTTGTGCAGATGGTTCTATAGCACTCACTCAAAACCCCTTTGAAGTTACTATGAATCCACACAGCTGGGTAAGCTTGTTGTCCCTCATTCTGCTGCAAGAATGAGGATGCGGCCAAGCTCTCATGGAAGTTTGTTTCCTGCCCTTTGAGAAGACAGGCAGGATCTGCTTCTTTCCCACAAAACTAGTCAGAACTGTCACAGCCATATTTTGGCACCACCAATTTGATCTCTGAGTCAGGACACTTTCATACCACATAAGAAATTTTCATTCTGTTATCCTTTCAAATAAAATTGAAGCTATTTTTTCATTTTCACTCTATATCAGTAACCTGCACAAGGTTTGCACAAGGTTTGCACTTGAAATGAAAAAAAGTGAACACAGGATATTTGTTACAACTAAAAAAAAGCTCTCTCTGTCTGTGGAAAAGCATAATTCATTCACTGATACATGCACCTACATTTTCTCCAGGGAGTTTCACAAATTCACATGCACTCCCAGCACTAAATTTCACATTTCAATCTAGGCATTAGCTATAGATGTGTAAAATCTTATGTAGTCAGACAGAAGCTGTTCCCTACTGGCTACATAAGAAGCATCTTAGGTGGCTTCAGGGTATAAAATTATTCCAAAAGGGGTATGGAAAAAAACTGCACTGCATAGATTGATTCCAGATCCACCTGTTCCAGGTGCCAGCAAATATATTTTGTTAAAGCCATCTGCTTGTCTTAAAAGCTAAGAGTTTTTGAAGACTATGGCACAAACAATCTGCAAAATATACAAACTTCAGTAAGTCACCAACCCTTAAACTGCAAATGGGTTATAGATCATCTATGCAGGACTTAGCTGGGCTGTTCTGCAGGACTGCAGATGGCATCTCTGCTTAATATCTGAGAGTATCCGGAATCAGAGTATGTCCTCCGTAGCACAGTTCAAGGCTACTAGAGGATCCATTCAGCATCACCAGCCCATGATATTCCCAATTACAGAATGGGTTTGCCTCATGGGTCTGAAGTTACGATGAAGCTTTTGAGTGCAGCACAATATTTGGCAGAAATAAAACTGATGACTGTGGTTCTCTGCAGGTTGCTACGTCCTGGTTGGTCACGTGCTGCTGCACCATGGATAAAGTCAAACCTTTAAAAGTGGCACTCTGCAATTTATTTGACTTGCAGCAACAGCCTAATAGGGAGTATGTTATCTAGACTAACAAGCCTGTAAGCATTTCGCCTGCTCAACAAAGCTACAGAGGTCAGACATTCTACAGTTTGTGTTTATCAGGGTCTGGTCGTGCCGGGTGCTGTTTCCCGGAGACGCATTAACAACAATGAAGAACATGCAGCACCTTGTAAGATCAAGCTCCTTCACAGCAGCTCCTGGGAAGAAAATATTCTGTGCTGTCTCCACAAATGACCCTTTTCTGAACACCAATGAAATTACACATATGATTTATAAACACCCAAGGTGTTCACAATTGATTTGGGGATTAAAACTAGTAATCAGCATGTTTATTTATTGTCTCGTTTAGAGCTCACTAAGAAGCAAATAAAGACACATCAGTCCTTAACCAGCACAGTGCTTTGGTATATGTTTAATTACAAGCACATGAATAGCCCTGCCACCAATTCAGAGTCATACTTTGTAACTTGGTAACATCCTTCACATGCAAATTACCTCCCCAAGTTATTACACTCAGAAACAAAACAAACCCGCTTGGTTTGTAGCTACATTTTTGATAACAGTAATGCTTCTGGAGTATTACTACTGATACACTTATCTTCAGAAAATCACCTTGAGTGATTTTTTGTGGACCTTAAAAAATTGTGCTTTATATGAGTTCTGAAGCAGAGGTAACTTTGGGAGTCGCGGCGCTGTAGTCAAGGAGACCCTGTGTGCTGAAAGTCACAGTTGTGCTGTCAGAGCTCTGCTGCACTTTGCTCACATGGTTTGAGCCTGGGGTAAGAAATAACTGCTGTCATGCAGTATTTTTTTTTTTTTTTTGACAACAGTGAGAAGAGCGGTGAAATAAATACTGAGGTTAACTGTGCTTGAAGAATAATCTCCACCAAGCAAAGCACTGGCCACACAAGTTGCAGACTCAAAGAGCTGTCACACTCAGCTCCCACTGAAACTAATGGAAATTGCCACCATGGACAGAGATGGGATAAGTCCTGATACTGGGCACACTGGGCAAGTCAGCAGTCTAAAAGAAAGAGAAACAATCCCTGCAATAAAACTATCTGACATACTGCCTTCAGTGAGTTGATTTTTATTTCCTTAAGTAACAGAACAGTAACAAAGAGCTGTTGACCTGATCCTCAGAAGCAACAACACTCAGCCCATTTCAAGGCACAGCAGGGATAGTGCAATACGCCATGGTTTGTCTCCTGGACTAAATCCCAAGGATGAAACCCAAAATTGTGGCAGTTCACCTTCACAGTATTCAGTCCATAAAAGGAAGGTTCATCACTTGAGACTGACTTTGCGATCTCAGTGTGATTTGGTACTTACACAGCTGCTACACAATGAACACCAATGAATTTTACCCCTAGAGAACCACTCTGAATTGCCTCCACTACTCTGTGCAGGTAATTAAATTTCCCTTTTTCAATTTTATCCTAGAAATGATCTCATGGGCATGATCTCCAGCAAGGAAAATCCAGTTGAGGACTTCACACTGAACTGCACCTAAACTCTGAATCTCAGCATTACCCCAGCAGTGGAACACCTTCGCATTACAATGACTGACGCCCTACTCCTCAGCACATCCCCTCTCCTGGGACTGGTCTGCCCCTGATGCTGCAGCTCTTGTCATGAAGGCAGTGGGCAGCAGTTAGGAGACCTGACAAAGCTGGAGTCCAGTGCAAGGCTTTCCAATGACAGACCCTCAGTGAAATCGCCCATGGCTCCCAGTAAATAAATGAACTAAGAAATGCTAATCTAATAATCCAGGCATACAGATAAATGAAAGGTGAAAAGCTTTTAAATGCATTCTAAAAACAGTATTTTATGAGATGGATCAATAAATTTCTCTAGGCTGCAAACAAATGAGTTCTCAAAGAAAGTTACATTTAGAGAAGAAAATGTTGGTTTCACTACCACGGAAAACAGTGATGACAATTCCTTGGAGGGCATTTATACCAACAGCAATCCAAAGCTAGGGCTTCATCATGCTTTCCCTAAAATCAGTACAGTAAAAACAGGGCAAGGTTACTGCTGTCAGCCTACTAAATGTGAGCAAAACTAGCTTTGCAATCATACGGCATGGTCCTTAATTTCCAATCGTTCACCAGCATATGGAAGTGATGCAACCACAAAGTAAAACAATTACAACTTTGATCTTACATCTTTTAGACAGTCAATTAACCTCTCTGATGTCTTTACAAAGAATCACCTGAATATGGGCTACCGGATAACACCCTAAATTCCCAGATCCCGGGTGTCAGAGCACGAACCAGCCAGCGCTCGATGCAGGGAGGCGGCAGCGGCGGATCGCTCCCTGGCACTGTTGGATACTGCCCCCTTTTGCCGAAGAGCAAGGCAACAGCCCCGGCTGCACACTGAAACTTTGCCTGGTATCTATTTGCTTTCAGGAAGATATATTCACGCAGATGATCTTATTTAACCCTAGTATGTCTGTTCGCATGATTAGTCATCCTGACTAAAACAGAAATCTATTGTTCGAGCCATGTTTAATATCAGAGTGAGCCTGCTCTCCAGGAACTTTCCCTCCAACAGGGCCCTATCGTGTCTCAGCCTAAGTCAAGCAGCACTTTTACAACTGACTACAAGGTAAGAGGAAAAGAGTTTCTAGTCTGGGGGTATGGTCACCCAGGTCAGCTGTCAGCCTGGAGAATAAAGGGCAATCACAATGGACGACCAAAGCCATTTTGTCTGGGAAATTTTTTCATCTTACTGCAAAGCAACTAAAATTCCATGGCACCACTTGTATCAAGCTTCTCCTGGGCTACCCACACTCCTACTGAACCCATCCCCATACCATCATTTCCAGTCAATGTGAACTGACCAAGGCCAGCTTGCTAAAAGTTATTTTCTAGGCAGAATCTCATCCCCCGCATCTCTCTGTTCAAGCCTTTTGTCCTCTGGGGTTGTGCTTTTTCACTTGCTGGAGTTTGCACATTTTCTCCTCCCTGGTTGCCCCAGCTTTTTGCAGGAAGGGAGGGAGGTCACAGAGGGCAGCCACTGCCAATTCCATCAGCCTAACAGGCTGGGGGGATGAACAAAGCAAATATCTATATTCTAAAGGGTGGGATCTCTCTCTCCTCCCTGACTTTAGGATTAGCATGTCCCTGGCAGGGGAGGAGAAAACTTGGCCTCTTTAAGAAAAGAAGGCAAGATCGAGAGAAAAACAGAACAACTTGCCTAGACTTCACTGAAAATGCAAGAGGCATAACATACAACACAGAGATTCCCTAGTATTGCCTAATGCAGAGTCTACTTATCATCCAATCCAATCAGAAAAGTTTTAATGCAAAAGGAGAAAAAAGGAAATACATGGTTGATTCAAGTGCCTGTTTAAAAACTAAACCTCTGTTAAAAATCTGGTTAAATATAAGCAGGATTTTTCTTATCCACTGCCCTTTCTCCAAAATTATGACCAGTTTTCTGCCTTGAATGTGTACAAATCAGATGCATAACCAAGAGAGTACTTTTCTGTATGAGTAGTTTGTTCCAGCTCCCCTCCACTCCTCCTCCTGGCCTTCACTCACCTGGGATCTCTACTGATCTCAAGCAGCAGTAAGAATCAAAGCCCATTATAACTTCTAGCTTAGTTGGTTTCTATTTTGTTCACAGTGCAATCAGCTTGGGGTCTTAGCCTACCACTGAACCCATCCAGAGGCAAAGACATCAAACCTCTTGCAGCTTAGACTATAATTTAGGAAAATAAGTATTTTCTGTAATGAGAGGGAACACTTGTACAACAAAAAATGAAACTTTACTATGATTCATAACCAATATATATGCATACATAAATAGTTTGAAGAAAAAAGAAATGGGAAAAAAAATGTAAACCCCAACCAAAAATAGATAAATAAGTTAGGAAAAAAAAAACAGCAAAAGAGGACCTGGCATCTACCATGTTTAGAGACCTTTTCTAAGGACAGGAAATTATCCAAGAGTTTAAACTGAGCCAACAGAGGACAGTGAACCTTTAGGATATATCTACTCCTCGATATTTGTGCTCCACCTAAAAGCCCATGAAAAGACAGGTTCAGGACCTGGCAAGCACACCTTTTGTTTGTTTCCTCTGAGGCGTAACAGTAAGCGTGCTCCTGGGCAGCATCAGGAGCAGATGGTAGTGCTGGAAAATACAGGTCTCCAACTTCGGTGCGGATACTGGAGCTGGATCGACAAAGGTTGTTTCTGGAAATCCTACCCTCCCATACACTCCCCATAAGTTTCTAACAATGCGCAGAGCTAGGGAGCAGCACAAGGCTCTCTGCTTCCCTCTCCCCTTCGCTTTTGATCTCCATCAGGACGTGAGCTGAAATTTAATGGGCCACCCCTACCACAAAGACAAATTACCATCTGAAAAACAAAAAATCATTAATATCCCTTCGTCTAGGCTATCCGGCTTCCTACCACTGCACCCCTTCGCTCCCGCCACAGCCCCCGTCAGCGGGTTTAGGAAGAGCTGGGAAGGTGGCGGAGAGAGGAGGGAAAAAAACACCTCCACTGCCACCTCCGAGCTAGCGTGCTCTCCAGCGCTGCCGGACTGCGAACACAGCTACAAAAAACAGCCCCTTTGGCTCCCCGGCGGGCAGGGGGACGGTGCACCGAGCGCCTGGCACAAACACACCCCCACGCCCCGCAGGTTGCCTCCGGCCCCCCATCACCGAGTGCTGCGCCGGGGGCGTCGGAGACGCGCAGCAGCCCGGGGGTTCCCACCTCCCCGGATCCCCTTCCTAGCGCCGCCCGCTCGCCCCGACCCCGCCAAGTTGGGAAGTTTGCGCGCCCCCCGGCCCGTCCCGCCGCCCGCCCCCCGGGCCGCCGCCGCGCTGCGCTTACAGGGTGGCCGCCGGGCTCCCGGTGCGGGGCTCACCGGCACATCGCGCTCCGGCTGCTGCAGGAGCGAGGGTAGCCGCGGCGCGGCTGGGCTCGGCTCGGCGCGGCTGGGCTCGGCTCGGGCCGAGCACGGGAGCGGAGCGGCGGCTCTGCCCAGCCCGGCGCTCAGGGAGTGCCGCCTGGGGCCATGCGAGCGGCGGCGAGCAGCGTCCCCGCGGTGCGGCCGGAGTTGGGACCGAAGTCCTCTCGGGCGCTCCGCTGTCTCTTCCCGGCGGCTCCTATCAGCACGGCTCCAACTCTTTCCATCGGAGACCGAGGGGAGGAGGAGAAGGAGGCGGAGGAAGAGGAGGTAGGGAAGGAGGAGGGAGCTAGGGGCTGGCAGCCCCAACTCGCACTGATGTCAACTAATATATTCAAAGTTCAACAGGGCATTTCTCTAGCAAGCGAATCGCCCTCGCCGCCTTCCCCGCTGGTCGCCTCCCTGGGCCGGCGAGGGGTCCCACGGAGCATAGCAGCTCTCCCCAGCCCGGCCCTGCGGAGGGGGGCCGGCGGAGCTGGTCCGGAGAGGAGGGGGTCGGGGATGGAGGATGGCACACTTTTCAGGCAGGCAGGTTCAAGTGCCGCCGGCGTGGGGAGGGCTGATGGTGGAGGTGAGGCACCAGAAAAGAGCGAAAAATAATCCACCGAGCGGCGGAGCGATGTTTGTGTTTAAATCCAGCCTCTTCCCTCCCTGCTGGAAGGGGCAGGGCCGGCTGCGTTGCTGTGGCTGTGATGGGAGAGGGGAGCGGGGAAGCGGCTGTGCTGGGGCTCGGAGTGGAGCCGCGGGGCTCCGGGCTCCCGTGCAGCCCCCGCGGCAGCGGCCGCCCGGACACACCGCCCGGCCAGGCGGGGCGCGGTCTCCTGCCCGTGACGGAGCCCCTCACTCGGGCCTGGGGCTGTGTCAGCGTCTCCCCGTTGCGATGTCCCCTTGTTCGCCGGGGGCTAATGGGGTCGAGATGAACCCAGGGAGGGAAGCGGCAGTTTTCTCACGCCGAAGCGCAGACAGCGGCGGAAAATCCGCGACGAAAGGAGCGTACGCGGCGCGGAGCACACGGGAGAAGCAGCGCTGTCCCTCCGCGGCCCCACCGCTGCCCGGGGGCCGCCCTCTGGGAATCGCTGCGAGGCCGGGGGGGGCTGCATCAAACGTGGGTTTGGGAAGGCTGATGTGCCGCGCTGTCCCCGCGGTGATGCACAATGCCTGAACGCCGTGAGCGGCAACGGCATGAAGCCATAGGATGGACCCTGCTGATGGACAAGCAGCCCGGCAGGCAAAGGATAAAAACACATCTGGGCTGCTCCAGTGACATTTAAAAATCTCCAGATAAGAGCCTCAGTTATTTATCAGCTGAATCCTCAATAGAATGGCCTGCACTGATGCCTTTGCATATGTATGTATGCATACATAATGAGGCTGGTTTTTTTTCCTTCTGTAAACTGATCCTGTCATTCATGTTGACAGTATGTTATAGCTATATAAAAACAGTGTAATTGTATGATGGCTCATCAGTGCTATGACAGCCAATTGTGGTGGCAGTGGGTGTGCTCCCAATTCGCATCTCAGAGAAGTAACTGCATAGATCCACTGAGATGATCATGTAATCGTTTGCCTGTTCGTAATTTCTCAGTTCTTCCTTAATCAAGGAACTATATCACTACATCTGCTCATGCAGCAATGCATTTCTGATACCTTGAATGAAACAGTCAATACATTATTTATATGCATAACATTTTTTATCTGCTTTCCATTTTAAAACACACTGGAAAGCATAGGACAGGTAAAGGATACAAAATAGTTGCAATGTAGCTATGTATGATGCTCAAAACTCAAACTTTGGAAGAAGGCTTGAGTCAGTCATAGTCTAGAAAGTGCTGAGCAAACTGCCCCATTAAAAATGACATCGTATCTGTGACTCTTTTTTCTTCCCCATCTTTCCTAAAACTAAAAACCCCTACCCTCTAGCTGAGTTTTTTTTTGTGATAGTATCTTCTTAGAATATTGTCTTAATTTACATGTGAATAGTAAATAACTTTCCCTCCATTTACCTAACATACAGGATGATATCTTTCAATTTAGTGAATTGAATTTTAAATAATGATGTGCAACAGCCTGGGTGGGCAAAGCACAACACAGTGAAGGTTGTGCTCTGTGCTGGGACATTGCCTTCTTTTTCAGTTTTACTGTAGAGCAAGTCATTTGGTTGTCTAAGCCTCCGGGATAGAACACCTCACCAAATGCCACAATTACACATGCAATTTCCAGAAGACAACTCAACCGTTCCTCCTCCTAAGACTTCCAGATGCAGCACTGAGCATTGAACAATAAGTAGCATAAGACCACATAAATGTCTGTGAACATTTAAAGATATAATGGATGGTACTTTTCTATTAAAGAAAAGATTGTTTGCCCTAAAATCTTCTAGCATTTCCCTGCTACTGTTTTGCCCTTTCCCCCACAAGACTGGGAGTAGTTCTGTTGGTCATGTGTGTGTATGCATCGCTCAAAAACTCACTAATAAAACGTGCACATAAATAAAAGTTTTGTAATATTTCCATGGATAATCAGGTCCTGGACACCTCAATGCCTTTACACAGTATCTAGGAAATGACTGGCCAGACAGGGAAACTAATCAAATTCTTTTAGTAAAGGGCTTGTGATGCAAAGCGGTACAGTTACAATTCTATGAAAAAGAGAGAAATGTCATGGGAAGAGTCAGGGTATTGCATGTGAAGTGATCTGTATCAAACAATTTGTTTACAATGGCGAGGATGTACCGCGTTCCTATTCTGGGCTTGGCAGAGGCCGAGGTCATGGCATGACTCAGTTGCTCGCAGAGGTGTTCAGCTGTAACCCTGTGCAGAGCCACGGCCGCTGGAGGAACGCCCTTTCGGCAGGGAGAAGAGTCGCGGCCGCTGGTGGCTGAGGCGGAGCGGGCGCTCGGCGGAGCGGGCGCTCGGCGCGGCTGTCACCGCTAGGTGCTGCTGGTGCCTCCCGGAGCGCCGGCCCCGCTCTCGCCGCTCCCCGGCGAGGAGCCGCCGGACCGCGGGGGCATCCCGGGAGTCGGGGGCCTGCAGCCCATGTGGGTTCTGTAGCACTCGTGAGAGCAGCCTGCCCGGCCAGTCAGGCCAGCAGCGGCTCTGGCACAGGCGTTCCGGGGAGCTGGCGAGGAGGCGAACACTCTAGGGAGAAGGGGCTCCCACTGCTTGCAAGGAAGAGAGGCCGCCTTTGCTGCCTACAAACTCAGCGGTGCAGAGCACGGAGAGGGATGGGGAAGAGTTCAAGAGAGTGGAAACACGCTGCAGGGAAGAGAAACAGGACTCAGAGGGATGGGAGGGGCTATGGGGCAGAAGGAGGCAGAGTAACAGGTACAGCTGGGCTCTGGGGTGGATGAGGATCTGCAAGTGTAGAACAGAGCTCTCTAGGGAGAGACCAAACCCAAGCTTTTTGTGAGTCAGGCCATCCAAACAGTCCCCCAAATTGCAGAAAACACGGTATTTTTGTAGTCTAACCAGAGCAGGCTGTGTTATCCTGCATTTGCAAACAGGTCAGTCTGTTTATGACTGAACTGTCTGCACAGACATGCTTGAGACTTAAGTTGTTTTGGGCATTCATATAAGCTTTCCTGGTAGATGTTTTAGAAGGTGATCTAGAGGAAAATCAACCCTGGTCTCACTGTCTGGAGGCTAGGCAACAACACTGACCCGCACTTGATGTCTGGACCATGATTCCACATTAGTAGCAGTCTCATTAGAAAACTATTTCTGCTGTAGGTACTCAGACCATTTCACACAGACTGAAAGTGCATATATCAGTGGCAAAAATTTTAAATTATGCTGGAATTTAGAGCTGGACACATATGTTCAGACAATCACTATACTAGCCTACTACAAGTTTTTATTTCCCCATAGCACTGCAAGGGAAGAGGCAGAGTTGTCACGAAACAATCAGTCAAAATATATTTAGCAGACTGTCTTTATGCTGATTCAAATGCCTGACCCCGAGTGGAGGCTAAACTGCCCTTCTAGATGGTGCAGTTTCCTCAAAAGAGGAAAAAAAAATTTCTAAACACAGTATCAGCAAATACTCAGAAGCAATGGCATGGAGCAACAGCAATAGTAAGCATTATCCTGAATACTGAGATCTAGATCTGAAGCCAAATGGCAATTAGCCATAAAATATTTAGGTATATGGCTTTTTTTCTGAATTTAAAATAGATTGCTAAATAGCCACAGTTGTGGTTTCTGGGCTCAGTCAGGTGGTGAGAGTAACATTTTAATTTATACTAAAGATAAGTTGAATTTAAATCCATGACACAAACTAAGATTCAGATGACCTTAAAGCAAGAGAATACAAATGAGCTCCCTGGAGAAAAGATGCCATGATGAAACAAACAGAATAATATATAGGGATGAGTTGACACTGTCACCAGAATGACTGTATTTAACTTCTCTGGAAGAAATGAAATGAGCTTAAATTGGGACAACTGCTTTATTTACTGAGAATTGTGTCTGAAGCCTACAGACAAGTGCTGTACAGTTGTTTCCCCCTGAAGCCAGGGGCCAATCTTCATATGTCACTCGACATGACAAAGTCAGCAAATGTCATCACACTTCATAAAGACAGGCCTGAATATTCCCACTGAGTCTCACAGAAGAAGAGACAAAGACTTTTGCAGACAAAGACTTGTGAAACATAAAAGTTGTGTTAACACAATGATATACTGGGAGGAAGGGAATGTTAAACTGAGATACATCTTGTTGCCCAGTAAGCATCTACACTGAGGTAGGATATACAGCACCTAGCAGTCACCTATTTGTTGGCAAATAAAAAGAGCAGTGAAAAATTAGTTTTTTAACACCACCATTAGGAGGTTTAACACTACATCAAAAATTGCTTTTCCCCTCTTCTAACTCAAGCTCTGAGCCTAGTGACTGTGCTTATTGTATATTACTTTTGCCTTGAGACTGGAAGTGTAAAACCTAGCACTAAACACCTTTATGGTGCTCCTAGACATATTATCTGAGGAGCTGAAAACTTCCTTTGGTAAATACAAGTGGGATTTTTATTTTTTTTCCCTGGGAAGTAGAGGTACCTTTACAATTAGCCTTAAGCTTTAATTGAAAGACATGTTGTTCAGCACATCAGACATCTCACTAAGCACTCTCTGGAGAAACCACATTTTAATGGAAAGTGAATTCAGGACTGTTGACAGCTTATCTGCTGACTTTATATCCCACCTTAGGCAATTCAGCTGAAAGATGAGCTCAACACTGCAAGATCCCATTACTGCCTTTGCAGTATCCTGTCCTAGTCTAATTTTCCTTTAAAAAGCTAAATTAAAAGGGACCCACTTATACAACAAACTGTTATGTCCAGCAAGCTGAATAGTCTGAGTCTAAATGTGAGTAGGTTTTGAAACTATTCATATTCCTTCCTCTATTTGCTCACATGATGACCAGTGTCTTGATAATGCGACTTGCAGTGTCTGGTTTGGAAAATGCAATTCTCAGTGTAGTGGGAATGTGAACATGCTGATAAAACTGAGTATCTGTTCTGCAGATTGTAGTTCTAGTATGTATATATGTAGTTCTATCTGTTCTAGTATTTGAAACTCATGACCTGGAAAGCCATTCTGAGATTTAAGAAGTTCACTGTGCTCAGTTAATACAGTGCCCTTCCATACTTGCATGGTTTTAATGAACTTAACTAAAAAATGTACTGTACCTACTCAGTTTGTGATAGTCAGATGCTAATAATTCAAATCAAAACCAATTGACTTTCAAATCTCACCCACTTTGGCTGCAAGGCTGTTTAAACTAAAAGATCAGGAGAAAAAATATTTTTTAAAATAAAACTTTTTTAGACTTCTCTCAAAATATATTTCTCAAAATATAAAGCACTTTCAAACACATATTTTTATTCATAGGCAGAGGCCAACTAGTTTAGATTTCAGCCCTCCATTTTGCAGATTTTTCAGATGAGTATTGAAAATAAGATCTTAGAGCAGAAACTGTTTTGTAGCTTCACCTACAATGGTTATGGTGAAGTCACCAAGACTTTCATCTCTTAAGAAAGAGGCCCATGGGAACTGATGCAGTCAGATCAATCAATGTTCTTGGGGAGAATATGGTTTCAAATTTGTAGACAGGTTAGCTACAATTTCACAGGTTGAGACATTTCCCAACAACAAATCTGAAATGTCACAAAAAGCTCTTCCTGCTACTTAAGGGAAGTGTAGCATATTGTAGCCACATTCCCTCTTGAACTGCAGTGTTCCCTTTTGTGACTTGGCAATGCAATGCAAGGCATTAGGGAAGGGTTGGAGGTTTCCCACAGAAAATCCTCTCTGCCCTTTTCACTATTTGATTCATTGAGGCAAGTTAGCTTCTCGCCCACATAAGGAGAAGGGTGGTGGAAGCAGTTTTGTGATGAAGGAGAATGTTGGGCCTAGGTGGAGTAGTAATAAGTGAAACATGAATATTCCTTGTTATTTTATTATTGATAATCACCAGGAAGGGGCTGGGCTGGATGTTTCTACAGTATGTAGCCTGTTTTTGTTAGAGAAAAAAGTTGGAAGAGATAGACACCTTTTTTCTTGCAGTTCCTCAACAAAGAGATTGTGGCATACTGCAAACATTGCAGTAACAGAAAGCCAAGCACACTGTCTCATTAGACTGTACTTCCTAATGGAGAGTGCCTGCTTCCCTTCACCAGGAGTGTCAATAAAGGAAAAGGATTGCAGCAGAGTGGGTTAGTGCACTGAGAGAAGCTTCCTGCTTTGCATTTTCAATAATTAAAAACACTGTAACTTCTTCTCCAAACCATCACATTTCTCCTTCAGCTTGGCCATCACAACATGTAGTGGTGGCATCTCAATTATAAGGCACAACACATAGTAAGCAAGAGCTTCATAATGCCTTTTGAAGGCATGTGGTGGTTGGAGCAGGCAGGGTCAGGCACTGAGTCGGGTATTGAGCAGTGCACTGTTATTCTACTCAGATAATTCCAACCCCTCCCTATATATGTATGTAATATTATGTGACTGATTATCTATTTTCCATTTCTTTTCCATGCAAAGTTGTTCATCAGTAATACCTTTACTAGATAAAAACACATTTGGATAAGTATAATAAAAATAAATTTTTTCTCTCTCTATTTTAGTTAGCATAACATGCACTGCAAGGTATATTGTATACTTAATCTAGTCTAGTGGCCAAAAATATTCCATGAATTCTGGTCAACAATTATCAAGAATTCTATTCCTGCCAGATAAGCTGAAAATTATCACTTGCTGACTAAGTCAATATGTTACCCTGCTGCTATGCCATATGGCCCTGGATGCTGAGACACAACACAACCTCATCAAGTGACACCCAAGCTGGAGGAGTGGAACACTGGAGACAGCAGGATTTCCATTCAAAAGGACCTCAAGAAACCAGAGGAGCAAGCTAGCAGGAGACTCATTAAGTTCAACAAAGGCAAATGCAGATGTGCATTGAGGTCAGCAGTGCCCCAAGTGCCAGGCCAGGCTGAGGGCTGAGCAAACATCCCCACAGCTGGAGTTTGGGCCTCACACAACAACAGCTGCTCACAACTTGGAGAGACTCCAGGGAAGGCAATAAGGCAATGAGGCAATAAGGCAACCACAGCACCTGAGGTACAAAGAGAGACAGGGGCAACTGCCTTGCTTAGGCTGGAGACAAGAAGGCCAAGATAGGATGTAGCTACAATTTTCCACCACCTTATTCCACTGGAGAAGACAGACATAGACATTTCTCAGGGGTGCACAGCAAAGAACAAAAGGCAACAGTCACAAGCTGCACTAAGGGAAATACTAATTGGGAGGAGGGAAAAAATCATCTCAGTGGGACACAGTAGGGCATCACTGAGACAGGGGCCCAAAGGGGCTGTTCAGTCATCACCCTTAGAGATTTTCAAAACTTGTCAAGGCTTGGAGCAACTTGATCTGATTTTGAAGCTAGTCCTGCTTTGAGCAGAAGCTTGGAATATAGATCTCCGGATGTGCCTTCCAACAGGAAGTTTTCTGTGATCATATCTCACAAAATGCAGTTCCGTAATATACTAAGTATCCCTTCCACCAGCCATAAAAGGTGCTCAAGTCTTGTCAGGGGTCAACAGAAATGGCTTATTACAGCAGTGACCTATCTAATTCTCAGCTCTGATTTGATTTGGTATATAATCAGGCTAAGTGTAATCAATTATTAGATTGCCTATATATTATTTTCAGATTGTCATAACATGGTGGGATATACAAACTTTGACTCTGCTCTCCTGAATGTGAGATTCAACAGTGATAATGAAGGAAGAAAAGACAAAACATAGAAACTGTTTTGCCCTGAACAATGAGTGGAACTGCTACATTTCATGTAAATATTATCACGGATCTATGATACAATCATTTCTACAGTCAACAGGCTCATAATATTCCTTCCTCATCAAAACACATTAGGTTACTCATATAAGTAAAGGGTTGTAGGCATGCAAATTAATTTGTAGTAAGATGGTTTAAGTTCTAAATCATGTATTAAATTGCTTCTATTGTACAAGTTTAACTTCATTTTCCAAGCTAGTCACATGCAACAGAGAAGCAGTAATGTAGGTATTCCAGCTGCAGAGTGATTAGCTGCCGGTGCCTTCTAAAACTAGATTTGTAAGTCAGATCATTGGAAAGATCAGTGGTTTGTTTCCTGGATGTCATGAGACCAGAGAGGTGGAATATTGGCAGAAGATTAGGTTTATTTTTGTGTATGTGTTTGAAATATTTAAACAGACTAGGATAGAAATCAACTCATAAGGTTATAAACCCTGATCCAGCAAAGCAAAAAACTCATAAGCAAGCCCATCTCAGGTGTACAAGGTGCACAAATATAGATTTATCTTTGAACAGAGGCCCAAAATCTCATTAAAGTTCAGGGAAGGACAGTGATATTCAAGCACTTGCTTAAAGACAGGCATGTGCTTAAATGCCTAATGATCTGATGTATTTTTACTTATCCCTGAGTGTAAAACAGGGAGCTTCTACCATATTTGTTAACATTGCAGGCATTTCTGCATCTCCTTGTTTCTACTTAAGAAGTATACTGCTGGCACTTCTGACTTTGCCACAGAAGAAAAGGAACATTCCGATACGAGTCATCAGCCTGGCTCTGATTAAACCAGAGAAGTTAGCCACCAGATTCTGTAGGGTCAGACTGGGCTATAAACACTAATTCTAATGAATAAATATATTTGTACCCTTAGGATGCTTTGGTTGAAATGTAACAACTTCTGAACAGTCTCATTGGGACGAATATATAAACAGTCAGACTGAGATGCCAGTCAGTACCTTTGCCTCCCTCAGGAGCTTTTTCCTTTATGATTTGTAGGTTTACCTGTTAATGCTAGTCACAGTTACAGGATCTGACTCAAGAGCTGTCATTAATCACTGCCTAAGAACACTGCATCAGGTAAGCCAACGCATCAGAGGCTGAGCTGAAGCAGCAGTACTAGATTTCAAGCTGTCATTTGCTCCTGACATAACAAGGTGAAAGATTATCCAGCCGAAGTACCAATAATTTTTCACTGCACGATTTGATACAAGATTTGGAGATTGGTGCCACATTGCCACAAGTGATGGTGCTGAGGGTTCATGGGGTGCAGAGGTTGGCACTGAAACACCATCCTCTACCTCACTGCATGTCCTGCCTTCCACCCACTTGTACTTACTCAGAGGTGATCAGTTGATGAGCCTGAGTAACAGTGTTCTCTCCGCTCCCAAGTTTGAAAGCTAGGTCTGAATAATCACATCTTTTGACAGAGCCAGACACATTTTATGAGAGTTCAGATTCAATTTAATCCAAGTTTTCATCTGTGTTCCATCCCTACATCTTTCTCTGAACAGCAAGAGGAAGCAAGGCAAGACCTTTGCATAGGCGATTCAGTTTCCAGGCAATCAGCAAATGCAGCAGTTCTCAAACTCCAATCTACTAAGACCACTGCTGTCAGAGTACTAAAGCATCTGTCAGTCTTAGAGCTGTGATGTTTTGCTGCTGCTTGGAGCCCAGGTCAAGATTCATTTAAGATTTCCAAAAGCTTTTTCAGGTTCTTTTTCCCTTTTGTCTTGGGGTTGGATGGTTTGGTTTTGTTTGCAGTTTGGTTTTTGTTTGTTTGGGGATTTCTTTTGACCAGTTAGCCTCTGATATAAGCATATTTCTTTGAGCTGTTTTTGTATCATGTATCTCTGGCAAAAATCCAGCTAGGAGTGAACTTTCATCCACTGCTGGAAACAAAAGGGCAACAAACAAGTAAGAGGAGAGAACCAATATGCTGAGTGACCTGGAGAGAAAATTATATGTCTGCATGCAACAGAAAGAAGTCCCCAGTAACAAGTGTAAATTCCTAACACTTCTGCCAAGAGAATGCTGAATGACAGGGTGCAGCAAAGCAGGTGCACATCTCCTGTTGAAGGAAGCTCAGTTTCATATTGTTGCCAATAGTCACACTAATTTTGCTCAACTATTTTTATGGTAACTCCAGTGTATGTTAGAAAGTATTGAGAAAAAGGCTGTGACACTGGAAGGAAAAACAGAATCCATGAAAGATCTGAGGTGCAGATTGTGATGATACAGTATTTGAAAATCACTAAACTCATGCATTACTTTTCATATTTGCCATGTGGTTTCAGCAAGAGATGGTATTCTTCCCACACAATATTCAAACTGTTCATTAGTGGATCTTGCAGCAGCAGCTGTTTTGCAGCAAAGGAATGACTGCACTTTAGTGGCAGGCAAAGGATCTCAATAGCTCCCAAAGTGCTTGGGCATTTTGCTACGTGGAGTTAAAAGTATATAAGGAAATATGTTTCTAATTTACTACCTTTTATACAGACGTGTGCTTTATGGAAAAGGCTTGATACAACTAATGCAAATTTCTCTTGAAGACTCACCCAGGAATTCTTTAAGGTCAAATTGTAGTCTGTGAATTTTGAAGAATCCCACATTACTGCCAGACTGGGAATGGCAGCAGGACAGCTGGTCCAAATGGCACCTTTCTTCCCATGTTCACATATTATAGCTCCTCTAAACTGATATGTGAGTTGCCATGGGATTCCATGTCCTGCTTACTGTTTGCTGTGCTGATACACTGGCACATCCAGAGGTGATTTTTCATGTGTCATTAGAAATGTTACAAGACAGGATTGGTTTTGTAAATACAAGAGATTACCTAAGTGATGGAGGATTCCTGTCTCCTATGCATGCAAGAATAAAAAGGAAGTGCAGGAGAGAGAGAGAACAAAACACTATGTACCAGATGAAAGAGCAGGAAACCTTAATTAATTTGTGGAAGCAATAACATTTTTGTCAGCTATTCCTCTTTCCTGAACGATGGAACCTCACTGATTGAAAGATGCTCGGGTCAGATATGCTTTCAATTGTCAGCAGATAAGTTGGTGTAGCCCTTGCAAAATCCAAAATCATGTCCCTTTCACACACACTTTTGTTTTTCAGGGCTGCACTCAGCCTAGAGTATAGGAATTATCATGTTATCAACTTGGCAATCTGTTCAGATCAGTATCCTCTCTAATTTTAGTTTAAAAGTGCAGTGCCATAATCTGGTACTTTTTTCCTGCTTTAAATCTCAAATTAATCTCTTGAGAGACTCAATACTTCTCTGGAGCACATGCTTTAAAATATCTCTGAAATCTGACATAAATAATGCCAAAGCTGGGCAATCTTGCCATAACATAACAGACCAAACCCTCTTCAATCTTTTTAAAGTCTTGGCCTCAGTGGCTTCCTGTGACAATATGTTCCATGCTCAGCAAAAGTGCTTTTTTTTATCAGATGTTTCCTTTTGTGGAATTCTCTGCTGTTTAATTTAGTTTCTCTCCCGGTTGTGCACTAGCTTCCAGTCCACTGCCAGGGCCCTGAGTACACTTTTAGACCTGAATTCCCTGATGGGTCCTGGAGCCCTCAGCTCCTGCCCCAGTGATGATGCAGCAGCACCAGTCTCCAGCTCCCCACAGCTCTATCCATGGGTCCTATCGAGCTGATCCCAGTGCCCAGGGAGCTACTCCATGCCTGGGACTGGAGCTGCCCCACATCCCCCACTGCTCTGATCCCTGGAAAGGGATGTCCTGCCATCCCCAGAACCCAGGGAGCCACCAGTCCTTATGGCTCCCTGACACATGTTCCCTGTCAAGCAGCACAACAAAGTTTGTCTTTTCCTTCCCCTCCCCAAATATTTGTCATGAATCCACAGAGAAACCTACTCTGAGTAACACCCCCCGGCCCCCACCAGCTCCCTCAGCGCTGACTGCTGCCCTGAGTGGGGCATTGCCCATAGCTGCTCTGCCAAGCAGGGCCAGGCTCTTCAGGACCTCTGGACTCCAGGGACCGTCCCCTGCAGACCTCCCAGCAGCACCTTCCCCAAAATCATTCTGTCCCTTCACAACTGATGAAATGGCCTCTTGGTGATGAGTGCAGTGACAGGGACCTGACGGCCACCTGGAGACCTCCTGCCACACTCAGGAAGGACAGTCTAAAATTTCCCCCAAAATACCCAGGAAACCCTTTCATAGGTTCTCTAAATCAGTTGTAAATGAGAACGTGGAGCTCTGAACACCATGATCTGCCATCATCCCAAAGATGACAGGCCCTGTGCGTCTAGCCTCACCTCCTCTGGTGACAGCCACCAGAGAGCCCCTGAGATGGCAGCGGGACCCAGTTCTGCCTCCCTGCATGCCCAGCACCGTCAGGGCACCTCACCAGCCCTGAGGGAAGGGGTATGGCGGGCAATGCTGTCAGGGGAAGAGCCATTGCCCAGGGAGCCACCAGGGCCTTGGGGCTGGGCCGCGCTGCCCCTCAGGAGTGTCCTCGTGTGGGGTGGCTCCTCCTGTGGGGCATCTCCTGCCTGGTTGGTTCATCCCGTCTGTGGGCCAGCACAAACAGCCTCTCTACATCCTTCTCTTCAAAATGTAGCCGTGTTTTGGCTGAGATGCCTGAGGACCTGGGAGGATGGTGTGATTGTCCTTCCCACAGAAGAGGTGCACGGCTTTTGCTTTCCAAGGCCCAGGTTTGGTCTCCAATGGCAGCACAGCATGTCTTCACTGAAGATTTTTGTGGCCCAGAATGGTAAAAATCGATTTATTTTACTCAGGGAACAGACCCACAGAGAAGGGCAGATTTTCACATCATAAGATGTGAATCCAGCCCTTCCCGGTCATGCACTAGCTCATCCTTACTTTTTGGTGACAGTTCTCTAACTCTGTTTTCTCTGGTCTAAATGTGTTTTCTCTGGTCTAATCCACTACATCATGCTCTGCGCCGAGGTTGTCAGCTCATTGTAACAGCTCCGGTTCAGGTTTTGTTCTCTTCTTAAATAACAGTGAAACAAATTCATCCGTGAGCTATGGATTAATAGCTGGCATGGATTTGGGCCAACATACTTGAATGCATTCATGAAATTTCACTTTATCCCTGGTGTCTTTTCCTCAAGAATAATTCAAAATTTCAATTCTTTCTTTTGTCTTTGTTGTGTTTCACTTGCTTGTAAATACACATAATACATCCTGATGTTGTTTGCGTGTTGTTTGTCTTTCTCAGGAAAATAGATAAATAATTAAGTGGTGAATAAGACAAACTGGTGTTGGAGTTATGCCAGATCTAACCTTGGGTCTTCTCTGTTTCTCTATTGTCTTTGAGGGAAAGAGAAATGAAACAAAGAAACAAGAACACTTAAAGCATGTGATAAATTACTAGCTGTAAAGAAGAGCATTTAGGAAAACTTCCTTTCCAAGAGCGTCTTTGGCTTATTTGATACACTATTGTTGTCAGGTGTATTGGGGTTGTTTTAAAAGGAAAATTATAAACAAATATTGTTTGTATGATAATTAAAAGCAGCTGTCTACAACTACCAGTCAGGATCAAATTCAGAAATTTCAGCAGCAGAAGCACAAATTCCTAAACTGAAGGAAGAACTCCTTCACCTAGAAATGAGTAACAGGCTATTACAGTCTCTGCAGCCAGCTGTAAAAGGGAAACATTCAGTACACTGCAATTATGCCATGCATCATAAGCTCTACGGTTGGTTATGTGCAGAGTAAATGTAGATTGATCATTATTAACTTCCAATTTTTCTGAAGAATCAGCTTAAGTACCTCACATAAAAGAAAATAAACTCATTAGAAGACAATGAAATATGAAAAAAGTCTAGGTTTCTTTTTTTTTCTTTAGTAGGTCTTCTCTATTGTGTTGTTGTGGATCCTTGGTTAGCTCTGCTTGGAAAATGGGCAGTAAAGGAGACCTTGTTTTATACAGAATAGCTTGAAATGGCAAGGAAAAAGAAAAATATTTTGACTCCTAAATACAGCTGGTCTGCCTCCTGGGAACTGTAGTCCAGGTATTGCAAAATTATGTTCTTCCTTGTGGGTTGGGTTCCTTGTAATAAGTAGATCAACATGCCCTCCTCTTCCACTTTATTTGTGCAGGGAAATGGTGCATCACAGCAGTCCACAGCACACCAGAGGGATGACACAGCCTAAAAAGAACAGTGTAAGACAATCAAAGTAAATATAAGAAAGACTCAGTAATGTTACAAAATTGGAATAGTAGGATTATTATCACTGCTTCAGCTGCATTTTTCTGCAGAGAAAAAGCATCATTGACCAGAAGTATTTTTAATTAAAGTAGTTCTATTAAAAGCTCAGCTCTTCACCTAAACCAGACCAGAACTGTACTTTTTTTGGCCAGATTTCCTGTTGACAAACTGAGCAAACACTACTTCTGCTTGCTTCTTTCTCAGCCCTGTGTGAATCAGATTAAAAGACAGGGGCTGTTCCCTCTAGTTCTCATACATGAGTTGCAGTGCTGAGATGCCTTTATGATCATGCCTTCTAGCAGAGATTGCTTCCCCTAAAGCTTGATGGAAACAACCCTCTTAGAGAGAAAGGAAGCAATTTGTTCCTCTGAAAAAGTCTGTAGGAGAAAACAGCCCTCTCTAGATTCTGGCACAGTAGGTTAAGTATCATTTAGCAGGCATACAGAAAAAGGCCTGCCTGACTGTTTTCTGACATACAAATCCCATCTTAAATAGGTATTCTAAAGGGAGTAGGGTTTTGGGGGGGGGCTGTTGTTTCTGGAGAATTCAGTGGAACCCAGTCAATTGTGTTGGCTGTCCTGGAAACTGGCATAACACTGAAAATGAAGCAACAATAATGAATCAAATCTACTGGAAACAGCAATGGGCTAGGGGGAAGAAATGTAATCCAGTAATGATAGTGCTAGCTTGTAGTTTTACAGACTTCAGTGTCCTGATATGCCACAAATTTCCTGCATCCATCTTTTAAACCTGCAAATTCTAAGGGATTAACACCTTCTAATGCTGGTATTATTAATAACATAAACACTTTCAAATAGTTCTGGGTCCAAAATTAGAATGTACAATGGTCTTTTTATAAATTTAGACTAGTGTAATGCTCCTAGATTGTAGATTACTCCATCATTGTTATTTTAAATTTGATAGGATGAGTGAATCTAAAGTGTGTTTATGTTCCAGTTCTAAAAATTTAAATAGGACTCAGGATTTTGAATGCAGAAAATCTCAGCCTATTTAATGTCATAACAACAAGGCCTGAGATCCTGGCTAGCTAGTCAAAACACTTACTTAAAAAAACCTAAAAAGAGAAAGATTCAGAAGACATAGACAGGAGAGAAAAACGATCCACTAGAAAGAGCAACAGGATAAGCACTGGTCTCTTCTCTCTGGTGACCGGTGACAGGAACTGAGGCAACAGCATGAAACTGTGTCCAGAAAGGTTTGGGTTGGATATTAGAAAAAGCTTCTTCACCCAGAGGGTGGTTGGGCATTGGAACAGACTACCCAGGGCAGTGGTCACAGCACCAAGCCTGGCAGAGTTCACAAAGTGTTTGGACAATGCTCTCAGGAATATGGTGTGACTCTTGGGGTGTCCTGCATTAGGGCCAGAAGTTGGACTTTGATGATCCTTGTAGGTCCCTTCCAACTCAGGATATTCTGTGATTCAATGAACAAGAGCTCAGTGCTTGTTCGGGTTTAAGCCAATGGTGGCAAAAGTAATGAGTCACCAAGATCTTCCTCTAGAGCCTGATCTGCTCCAGCAGTGCCCTGGTGTAATTCAGCACACAGGTGATGTAGGAAGTAGCCATTAAAAAATGTCTCACTTTCCTTTCATGACCATCTTGATTATTCTTCAGTCTTGTTTTTTAATGGCCCTTCTGAAGATTTTAATAACTGATCCCTTTATTAAGAGTAAACAGATGTGAGGTTAATGCAGTACATTCTTTTCTAGTTGTGTTTCCTTTTTCCTTACCACAAATTATTTTAGCAGTACAATTAGGCTTTTTTGTTTGGATTAATGCAAGCCTTTCCCTGCTTTTTATAGACAAATCATTGTCACCTTAAGCAACTTAGCATATTGGGCATATGAAATAGTCACAATCATCTTTTTCATCTATGTTTATATAGCAGCTAACAAAATAGAGCCATGCTCCATGCTGGTGTCTCTGCAGAGCTATCATAATGTAAATAATTAATAATAACAGTTGTTCAAAACTTGAATGGGAGTCTGTTGTTTGTAAACAAAGAACATTTATTTTCTCTGCATTTCTTATTACATAAAACATTAAATCACTCCAAAGGAAGGAAGCTGTCTTACTCATACACTTGGTGAAATTCCTCAGAACTCTGTGACACATCAAAAATGAAAGGTCAAATGGATTTCTTGAATTATTTTAAATATTTTTACCAGCAATGTGGGCAAATAAATATGATGTTTATGTTAACAAATTTATCTGCCAAAATGTAATTATAAATCAAATAGGCCTTGTGGTAGTATTGTCAACATGATAAGTGAAAAACAATAAGCAGATTTGAAAAGAAGGAAATTTTAAAGGGCATCTTACTACAGTATGTAAATCCAATTACAAAGCAAAACTGTATCAGAAGTCAGCTGTGCTTTTTCCACACAACATGCCTTAAGAAAGGAACATGAGTTGGCACTGCAGAAAAATTAACTTATTTTGCTGAGTCTCAGTATGTAATCCTTCTTGCATGTATTTTAATATTTAAGTATTAACAGGAAAAAAACCAACAGTTTTTGATTAAAGTTGTGGGTTTGTAGTTCCAGAAGATTTGAGAGTAATGATTTTCCATTGCATAAGCCATATCATCCCTCTTGTGGTACAGACAGTGAGTGTTTTGATTTATGTCATCCAAATATATCTATGTTCTTTATCACAGTATTACATTACATTTATATGCCAATTAAAGAAAAGGTCTTTGCCCTTAAAATTCTCCTGCAAGTACACAATATTAAAAACAAGTTAATTCCCACTTAGAAGTTTGGCATTTATGCATACATAACCAATCAGATTCTCATGTGACAGGGAAAAGCAAAAACTCAAGGTAAGGAAGGTGGAAGGTAAGGGGGTAAGGAAGAATTCATAGACCACACACAATTGAACATTTCCACTTCTGTCTTTTTCTGATCACCTCAGGACTGAATCAAGAGGAAAAGGAAAATACATATTACTGTAATTACTTGCAACACGCTTGTGTGAAGGTCTTCTAATGAGATCAGAACACTATGGTGCAAGATGTTATCTGGAGAAAAGGGGAGTCCTCTTCCAAAGAGATGACAACAGAATAAAAGTGCTTATACCTTAGAGCTCTTGTCTTGAGATTTGCTAGAATAAGTGTTTGGTAATTCTTCATTTAGATAAATTCACTGAATTGAGCATTGCCTGTGTTCTCATCCGAGCAGGCTTTAAGCATAACCTACTCAAGAAAATACTTGGTGTCCCTTTACTTTTGGAGACTCTGCACACCCAGTCCATCAAAGCCTCACCTACACAGAGGAGCTGCAGCCCAGCTGCAGTGAAGTAACTCCCTTTTACTTACAGCACTAATGTACATTTAGCCCTTTTCTGTGGGGCTCAGAGAAACCATATGCAAAGTGAGATAAAAGTTTACACATGGGAATCCACAGAGGAATATATCTTCTGCCTATGACAGGCAGAAGCTTTTGGGTACTTGGCCTCTTAAGCAGTATTTTGACTGTGCTGGGAACAGTGTATCCAGCTGACTTAGAGCAGGGCCTGCAAATGTGGCAACAGGAGTGGCCCAGGAATCTGACAAAAACGGATAATGTTGTTCTCTTCACTATAATAGTAAGACTCCATTTCTAAGTGATGCTTAGTACCGTGCACTTGCTGTCTTTCCACAGTGACATCACAGACGTGTCCTGTCATTGTCCCTCATACAAGCTGCCCAGATGTACTGCTTTCATAGACTTGGAGAACTATGGTGCACTTCAAACCTGCAGCATTTTTCACTGTCAGCCTATATTTCTCTGGTTGCATTCACTGCATTGCCTTGCACTTTTAGTGCTACCATTTGATGCTTGTCATTGACAAGAGCCTTCAGCAGGTGCTCAGTTTTCCTGCTGGATAACTGGCAGAAGGGAAACAAACCTGTCCCTTCTGGCTAAGTTCCTTCTACAGCAAGTGTGGGGATATGAGCTTGAGGTGACCCCATCAGCCTCAGCTAAGCCTTGTTCTATTGCTTCATACTAGTTCAGCTGGACAAGGCCTTATTAGAGACTCAGTGCTGTCCTCCTCTTATATTTCACAGACTTCAGTGGCTGTTTTATGACCATGCTATCCTTTCTCTTATTGTTTTTATGTATATTGCTTTTTTTTCTGGGTTGCTGCCAAGACACGACTTGTTTAAAAAATAAACCAAACCCAGATCCTGGCTTATGTCGCCCTAATAACCTCAGCTCTGTGGTTTAGTCTCTCGGGTCTACAGTTCATGACATCAAGTCACTTCATAAAATTGAACTGGGTTTGATGGCTCATGGATTTTGCTCCAAACCCCCTGAAATTAACTAACTTCCCACTGACTAAAATTGTCTTCAGATTCATCCTTTGAGTTATCCCAGAGTCACTTGGTAAGATCTTATCGTTCCCGTGAAAAGAAAAATGCATTAATTCTTGTAGCAGATTTCACCAGCAGTTCTCCAAGCACTTTGCTTGCAAGGAAAAGTATCATTATCTCAGTTTTATAGGTCCTTAACACATTTTTGCATAGGCTTGACAGAATGTTTTTGAGCACATTCTTGTCTTGTCACTGCTCGTTTCCTCTAAAACTGTTTTCTTAGAGAAACAGGCATCTGTTAATATTTGACCACACTTTTTTTCACAATCCCTTTCCTTTTTCCATGCACAGGGTAGATGATGCTCAGTAGGTGCATAGTTTTTCATATTCTAACTTCCATGACCCATGTATATCCCTTGCCTCTCTCCCCGTATGCTTCTCAGACTTCCTTTTGATGTAAGTTATACTTCTGCATGTCATTTAAGAGCTCGAGTGCTTCATGCCTGTGATAAGCTTGTCTTTCCATTACATAGTAGAACAAAACAGGATGTCTTTCCACTTCATAGATAGGGAATATATGGTTGAGTTTCCTATTTTGAGAATACAGTTTAACAGCCAAAGATCTCCTATTTCAGAATAGTCAGCTGTACAGAGCATTAAGTACGCACTACACTGCTCCTATTCAATTCAGCTTCTCTTATGAGTGCTCAGCATTTCTACAAATCTGTTCAGATACCAAGTTGGATACTCAGAAACAGAGATAGGAACATTTATAGATAATGTGGGGAAATTTTCATTTAAGCAATTTGCCCAATGTTACAGAGGTCACATTGCATTAACGATAAGACCATCTTTTTCCTTTCAGTTATCTCCTGCCTTTAATTACACATCTCCCAACTACTGCAACAAACAGCTTAGGCAATCTGTGAGGAAAAAATAATTTTGTTATTAAAAACTCCATTCCACAAACCACATTCAAGGGAGGCTAGTACAGTTTTTCAAGCATTCTTAATCCAGCATCTCCTGACTTTTTGAGTGAGTGACTTTGTTCGCTCTGAACAGAATTTTGTGTGCACGTGACCTCCTATTTTTTTTTAAAGCAACATAGACAAAAAAGATTTCCATGTTGTAGGTTGTGTTCTATCTTTGACATCAGTAAAATTCCACATCGCCATCCTGGTTGTTGAGACACCAGAATTAACTCATAGAAATAGAAAATTGCCATCTGTAGATAAGAGTGTGTTGAGGTACATACTGACTGAGAGCAGAAATCTGGGAATCTAATGGCTCTGGGGGAGGGTGTGACTACAGCTTCTGCTGTCCTGCTAGCTCCTGTCTTGTTACCTTAAGTTTCATCCACCAGTTTTGAAAATTCAGTTTTGTTTTCCTCATTCAATCCATCATTCAGTCCTAGACTCTGTTCCCAATGTCCTCATACAATAAACAGACTCCTCATCCACCCATGAGTTTTGCCCACCATCCCTACCTGCATCTCTACACAGTCTACCTTAGAGCTGCCCTTCATACTGGTTCCTGGGCCTTGGTCCTGTTTCCTTGCTCATCCTCATCTCCAACAGGTTGATTTGAGTTCTGATCTAATCCTGGGGATACTTTTCAGCCTATGGGCTCCCAAGAGGCCAAAACCAAAGTCAAATCAGGTGTATGCACACTTCAAGAGAAGAAAATGAGAAAAAAAATATTTAAATATTTTACTGGCTTACTGACAATTGCCAGAGCTTTGTGACAGGCAACAGTCAGGATTATTTGAAACAGAATTTAGGTGTCCTAACTTCTGTTCTTGGCCTGCAAAACAATCTTGTGCTTATAAGATCTATGTCAAATGATTTATTCATTGCTGCAGTGGAAGCAAGAGGCAAGACTGTGTATTAGTCAGACACTGAGCTCCTTCCATTCCTACTGACTTCTGCAGGAGCTTACCCCCACACCCAGGGGGAGACCCAGGTGCACACCAGACTGCTCCATGTACAGGAAACCTCAAGGCAGAGAACACTTCGGAGCCATGGTATTCTCTCTGAAGTGCTGGCCTGGTGCCCAGAGGAGCTGGGACACAGGGCATGACAGGAAGCACATCAACAGGCAAATACAGTGACAGTCTCAGTCACGGTGATGAGGGTGTGCTACGTGCAACCAGCTTAAAGACCAGGAGCAAATCAGCTTCCTGCACAGTCCATTTCACAGATGGTTCACCTTTTTTCCTTACTCTACTTATGTTTCAGTGGTGTCCACTATTGCTTCTCTCTGCCTCTCTTCCCTAGGCACTCCACCTTTTACCCTTTCTGGTTTCTTCCTTTTCTCTTCAGTACTTTTTTTTTTCTGCTTCTTTTGTTTCCCTGTTGATTCTCAGCTGGTTTTCCTCCTTTTTTTACTAACTTTTCTTCCTGACAGCTGGGGATTGAGCCAAAGCCTGCCGAAGTCAATCCATTACCTTCAAAGAGTTGAGGATCAAGGTCTTATTCCCTCTTGCTTCTCTGCTTCTTTTACAATCTCTTTTCCTATGCAGCATTCTCTGTGGTGTTTTCCTTCTAAAAGATGGGTTGCTGCAATATGCAGGGAAGGAAGAAGGTTTATAGAGAGAAAATCCTAAGGACCTAGTAAATTCCTTACAGGATTGCTAAATTGCTACTCTGAGTGCACAGCTGCAGAAAGCCAAGGGATTTGATCATAATATTAGGGGAGGTTTTTATGCTTGCTTCATCACAGCACAGATTGTTTCATATGGCTCTGAGTAGTGGTCCTTGCAAAGGTCTTCCAGGAAGAAAATCCCTCTCATTAAACTTTACCTTATTACACGCTGTAGCTAGTGGCTGCATTGTCATACACTTAATTTACTCTGCTGATCTTGAGCTCAAACAGGCAGTATTTAATCACACAAACTAATTCCAGGAAACCTGAAAATGGAGGAAAAAAACTCATATTGACTAGATATTTACTAATATATTAAAAAAATTGTAAATCCTCACAAAGTGTCTCTGATACCTACGACTTATATGTGTGCACGTGTGTGTGTGTGTGTGTGTGTGTGTGTGTACACATGTAAAAAAGTAGATACAAAGTTATCTATGTATGGAGAAGGAAAAGTACTGAATATGTACATATTGGATGTATTGTTTATAGTCACATAGGATAGATGTATGGAAAGTATTTTGGTAGATCACAGTCTGCAGTAAATATGTGCTGATGGTTGAATGTTAATACATTTTTGGATATAATATGAAGACAGATGCCCAGCTACTGTGAATGGATACAGCTCCACTAAATACTGAGGCCAGTAGTGCAAGCATTGTTTTACAGCAAACAGTATTTTTATTGTATATTTATAGTCCTGGTTTTATATTTGGTTCTTCATCTGGATTAATATTTTGTGCACCCAGACCAGAGATATAATAACTCTACTTGCAGGAGAAGCCCCATCTTCTACTCTGCTGCCAGCTGTTGGTGTGAGGCTACCCCTGATCAACATGGCAGAATCAGTCCTGTTATTTGAACTTGCATATTGAAGTCAAACATTTTGCCAGCAGAATAGCGACCTATATTGTTCAAAAATAACCAGCCAGGCCCCAGTTAATAGAGTATATAGGCCATCACAATCCAGGGGGTATTAGCTAAACTCCACTTATGCACCTATTTTTGATTTATAGATGGAGATGTCAGCCCCCACTAGATCACATGATGTGTAAATCCTCATGCAGGAAACCTGTGATTGGACTCTGCATTGAATTCAGATCCCAGCCCTCTTCACAACCTCATTTTTCCACACTTTCCTGATGATACAGTAAAGGTAAAGCAGCCTAAATATTTTATAAAACTTCTGCAAATCACTGAAAAACTGTTGACCACAGTACCTGGGGAACATGCAGCAGTGCTGCAGTCAGTGCACAACAGCTAGACTCCAATGGTTGTTTTAATCTTGTTTAACTATTCTCTCAGCAGGTAACTGTGAGACATAAATTATCTACTACCTGCCTGCAAGGTGCCTGTACTGTAGAAGGTTTTTATGTTACTCAGGAACACATAATATCCAGCTTTGGAGACTCAGTCAAAAAAACCGACAGTGTTTTTAACAGTAGGGCCTCTTAAATGTAAAGGGGCATGCAGACCTCAGACTAAGAGAATGCAATAAAAACTCTAATAGAAAATACCTGGGAGGAAACACTTGGAAAATAGCTGTACTCAATTTTTAACTGATTCCTGCAGTTCTGACTGGTTTTTTTTCCTCTCATGTATAAAGAGCATCTGTCTACCTGTGGTCCAAAAGTACTTTTATTCTAGAATGAAGGAAACAACAGTCATAAAGTACAAAAGTAAAATTCCCATGAAAGCACACTGTATGTGTGTATTTTTCCTTTGTGCTGTGGAAGGTCTGTACAACAAGTCTAGAGTCCTTCTAGGTCTCCAAAATATAAAAGAATATGATGTAGCAAATGGAGGCTCAGAGTTCTATACTGCATAGAACACCATTGCAAAACATTGCTATTGAAACATTGCAACTAAACTCCATCCCAACTTGCCTCCATGCCATTCCCATTGACTGCAGTGAGCAAACCAGGTGAAAAGCACAAGTATGTCATAGCTTGAATAACAGCAGTCCCTTGAGACTCATGATGTATTTTAAAATTTTGTTAAAAAGAGTTCATGCAACAGTATGAAACTGGAATGTGTGGCCTAAGAAACAACCCTTTATGTAACAGCTGCACCTTTGTCTCCTTCATTATGGTGTGCTAGTGGCATTCCGTGGAACTTGCTAGTTGATGTGTATGGATATGCTGCATCTGCAGCCCTGCTGTCAGGTGCTGAGGAGGCTGCAGGAGTGGAAAGCTGCCTTCAGGCTCTCCCCTCTGACAGACATCAGCTGGAGAAAAGCAATGTACAGCTGTGCCTCTTCTCTGAGACCACTCCCACGTAAAGTCCTACAGGGGCTGGTGCTGTCTCTTTTCCTTTTCATCATATGCTGAAGAGCTGTAGGAAAGGTCATGAGGAGCCCAGGGCTATGATACCATCAATCTGTTGATGGTGACCAGCTCGTATGTCTCTTTTCAGCTGATGCAATCAGTGCCATGACACAGATGTCACAAAACTTACGGGAGATAAGCCTGCAGATCAAAATCAGTTGGCTGAAGCTGAGCTAAAGAAGGAAGAGATGTTATGGAAGGAAGGAAGAGAACTTTGTGTTGTTAAGGCAGTAAGCAAATCCTGCTCCTATTCTGGGCAAATGACATGTAGTTTTGGGTCCCAGAAGAGCCCATGTTGCCCCTGGATTCCATATGGCTTGCAAATTTGACTTGTATCTTTTTCTATCTGCTCTGCTATCACTTTTTGTGGTAAAGGTTACTCATTTTACCTTTTGTGAGCAGCCGACAGAGACTTGTTCAGGTTAAAAAGAGAACAAAGAATAAAGCTTGTCAAAAAAAAGCAGAAACATAGAGGAAATGGGAAAGGTGTAATTCCTTACAGACATACTTACTGTCAGTCCAGTTTTGTATTTTATTCTTGGTAAAAAAAGTGTTTGAATGTAGATAGTCAAGTAAGGATTAGCAGACTCAGTGCAGACTTTGGAAATGAACATGATCTGAAACTGTCTGGTTTTATAGCCTTGAGCAAATCATATAATCTCTCTGCTACTGTTTTCTGATCTAATCCAAGGGTAGTAATGCTTTCTTCTCAGTGGTGAATTAACTAATGCTTTCAGAGGGTTTTGCAGTGCCATATACAAATATTACAATTAGAGAAGCAAGCAACATATGATATCAATGTCAAACAGATACAGAGTAAACTTGGGATGCC